>OMLC01012373.1:3156-15120 GCA_900302585.1 Regalecus glesne | reverse complement strand
CTCTGTTCACATGTAATATGCTATCTTTGGCTGTTTCTTGTGTGAACTAAATGAAACAAGTTGGCAGCTGTTGATGTGAGGTGAAAAGCTTTCTTCTTTACAATTTTCCTACATACATACATCTTGTGTGTTTATGCAGCTGTAATCATTTTTCTTCCTTTTTGAGAATTTTATTATAATGTTTTCCTTTTTCTATTTTTCTTCAGGCTATGAAGAAACCCTCACTCAACTAGCTGCCATCCTGGCCAAGCACTTTGCAGACCCACGCATTGTTGGGACAGGTAATGCACACTAAACACGGATATGGACAACAGCACACACAATTTTTATTTAAATGATTTTTGCAATATTGGTTTTGCCTGTCTGGCTGATTTTAAACGTTCTGGGTTTTTTGTGTGTGAGATGCCTATGTTACAATGGACTAACATGAATATGCTAGGTTCATGGTTTGAACTGCTTCTTTGCACCTGGCTCCGGGTATTGTAAGGACATTTTATTTTACTTTGAATATAAATATCTGTAAAATGAATGTATAGGTCTGTGAATGGGTGTCATAATAATGAGGTTTCCTCACCTTGAAGGCTTTCATCATCCAGTTGTTTAGCTACAAATCCAGATTTCTTTTCTCTCAATTTTGGTTTTCATCTAGATCTTATGTTCTTCCTGTCTTTAAAGCCTCTTTTTTGTCTTGTTCCACTCTGTCTTGTTTTCTCATTCACAGCCATTTCCCACCCCCTTCTCTGTTTTTTGTTGCTTTTTTGCTTCCTTTCATTTGTCTTTTCAAGATGTAACTTGTTTGTCTGAGTGTCTCAGTTTTCTGTCATTGTCTACCTGCCACTCTCTCTCTCTCCCTATTGTTCCCCCTTTTCATACCAGTCTTCTTCTGAATGCAATGTCAATCCAGGTTACCTGTAATATGAATTGACCACAGAAGGTCATGCTATTGCTGCTACTTTGGCATGGTAACTGGACTAATCTGTTACCCAGTTATTTCATTTTTCCTTTGTTGGGAAACCACTTAACTAATTGGGGAAAAACTCAGCATGACAAATTTTATGATTCACTGATTATACTTGTTGACGGACTTGTGGACAAACTTAAGAGTGTTTCTAAGTTAGTCTCATCTACTAAATTATGAAAGTTGAAATATTGAAATTGGCTGGGTGATCGTCTTGTAATTGGAAGACTGGTGGTTCGATCCCAGAAAGTGTGTCAAAGTGTCCTTGAGCAAGACACTGACCTCCCAAACTGCTCAAGTCATGGAATGGAACAGTGACCTGTCCCGGGTGTTTCACCAGCTTTCCCCCCAATGAGTGGTGTGATAGGCTTCAGCATGACTCAACAACCCGACTTTGGTTGGCGATGGATGACTAGGAAAACCACTCGAACTGAATTTTTAGCTAATGGTCTGTCATACTTTTCATTTTTGAATAATTAATATCTGAGGATGTGATTAAAATGTTTACATTTTTCACACAAGGAGGAGTCTGTTTGAACTGGTTACTCTGCCCCCCTTCTCAAGGAATATTCCGTGGAGTTCAATTGGAACACTTTCATTTTTATTTTAAGATATAACATTTAGAAATGATGAGCTGTGCCAATGTCGTCATACTTATTGTGTAGTCGTTTGGGTCTCACTGGGAAAGACGAAATATAGACACTACTGATTTAGATATGTTTGAGTACTGAGGTGCTTTGACACATTCTATCATCAGCATTATTTTAATCTGCTAAATTTATTTCCATTGCAGTTTATGGCAAAGTACTACTCTTAAAATATACAAGTTTTTCTTTGTAGATCATGAATTCCTTTGTTCTCCAGTGTTTTATGTAGTTTGTGTGTCTGTGCGGATGTGTATGTTTGTTTTGTTTATTTGTGTCCATTTGTGTGTGTATGTGTTTGTCAGTAATTGAGTGTGTATTTATTTGTTTATTTTTGGGATGATGGAGCACATGCATTTTTGTATTCTACCTGTTTTCCATTGGTAGGTAAATTGAAATTTTTTGCCATACTGGTGACCTTGCATGTCATGCTCATGCTGAATTTGATTGATCACATATGTTCTCATTCTGATTGGTCATGAATTATTTCACCCTATACAAACATCTCAGCAAGACTCTGGTGCTTTTTACTCCGCAAAGTAGGGGTTATGCAGGTGGAAAAACATCAAGTTCACCTGTTTGGGTCCAAATAGTGATGTATGCCGCAACAGCAAGATTTTTAAGGGGACCCTGCTGTCTGGTATACATAGGCATATTTAACTGTGTAATTTGCCAAATATATTTCTTATCGTTGCACTATCCAAAATAACAAATTTCATTATGTGCGTGTGTGTGTGTGTTTGTGTGAGAGAGATACAGTAAGCTGGACTAATCATAGTCAGTGTTGAGGGATGAGGAGCTGAAGATTTTGTTTTTCATATACCTCCTCATTTTACTAATTTCCTCCTACCTTCTTGCCTTACTTCTTGAGATCTTCTTAAAAGTGATCTCTTCCAGCCAGCCAAAACAAGAAAGTTATTAAGAAAGGAAATTATTATCTGTTTTAGCTTTGTGCTAATATGTTATAATTGATGAAAACAATCATCAACTACATGCTGAATATTTTGGTGGAGCATTATAATGTTAGAGTGGGCGGCATAGCTCAGTGGGTAGAGTGGTTGTCTTGCAATCGGAAGGTTGCAGGTTCAAGCCCTGCACCTGCAGAGAACCATGTTGATGTGTTCTTGAGCGAGACACTGTTCCCTTAAGTGCTCTGCCCTGTGATGGACTGGCGACCCTTCAAGGGTATATCCCGCCTTTTACCCAATGAGAACTGAGAAGTGCTCTAGTTCCCCTTCAACCGATTTTGGATAAGTGGTTGACGATGGATGGATGGATTATAATGTTTGCTGTTAATCTTAGTCATCACTTCTTCAACATATATGTTTCATTTGTGAGTCCTTGTTTGAGCATTTGCCCAGACAGATGAAGCACTGGTGCCTCCTTACATAATTTTCATATCCGTTAAATATACCAAGTGCAACTTCCATATTCATCTGTAATAAAAATGATCTTTAATTACATTATTTAAAACAGAAATTTGGACTTCTCGTGTCTAATAATTTGGTTCACTCAAATATCAAAAGTTTCTGTTATTGTATTTTGATATACTTTTTCATTTGCAAGATTTCACTTTATAACCGATACTGATCTGTGGCTTTGCTTCCAAAAATGATGTGGATGTTTTGGTGTATTGCGTAGTCAAAGAAAGCTGTCTCTGCTTCCCTGAATAGCCCAGGTTCTTTGGGATTTCTTTTTCAACTCCTTTCTGTTTACCTGATCTTGTTTTTGTCTCTTATGTCTCTGTCTACCTTTCTTTTTCTTGACCTGGTGTTATTTAAATGTCAATCTTTTTTCTTTCTCTTCTTATTTACTCCCTTTCATTCCCTTTCCTTTTAGACATCAAAGACTCTCTGATGCAAGCTCTGGCCAGTTATGTCTGTTACCCACAATCCCTCAGGGCAGTGGAGAGGATTCCAGAGGAACAGTGAGTGTTCACCCTTTGCCTCGAAAGTCATAATGATTAAAATTGATTTAGACAGGCTATGGTCTAACGTTCAGTTTCATTGGTCAAAATGCCAATTGCGAGTGTATGGTTAGAAGTCATTATCAAGATGTCTTTATGATCTAAGGTGACTGCAAGCATCCCCATCCTTATAAACAATACAGTTGCATGATGACTCAAACCAGCGATGGTATCATATGCAAATCAGAATCAGTTCATTGGCCACGTAGGTTTCGGTTTCATGGCTCTTGCAGGTACTTCACACCGTGACAACACAACAATCTTCAGATGTATACACAAGGCTTGCCTATATATATAAGGCAAAAATAAGAGATAGCAAAACACAATGGTGAATGTATCAGATATTGAAATAAATGTTAGCAGGTACATACATGCCTTAGGTATGTATGTACCCTAGGTACATGCCTGGATGTGACACAGTTTACCATTATATGTACAATGTACAGTATGTCCAAGAAAAAGCTTTTAATTTTACAATGTTAAGCGTTCATTTGAATGGTAGCCCATCTGGTCAAATGCTTTTTAGCACCTACGAGGGGAGAGGAGTTGGTGTAGGTTTTGACCAGCATGTGGTGGGTCTGCAGTGATGTTCCCTGCCCGTTTCCGGACTTTAGAAATGTATAAGTCCCGGCATGGCTTAGTGTGTAGAATAGTGGTCTGGCAATCGGAAGGTTACAGGTTTGATTCCCGTACCAGCTGAGAAGTGTGTCGAAATGTCTTTGTCCCCTAACTGCTCTGCCCTGTGATGGACTGGTGACATGTTCAGGGTGTTTCCCTGCATTTCACCCAAAGAGTGCTGGAATGGGCTCCAATTCCCCCACGACCTGACTTTGGATAAGCAGTTGACAATCGATGATAAGTTTCAAATCAAGGGGAAATTGGCTTCAATGACATTCTCTGCGGACCAGACTGTCTGTAGAAGTCTGTCGCTGTCCTGTTTGGTGGCTAATCCACACAAGAGAGTGATGGATGTGTAGACTGGATTACTGCAGTGTAGAACTGAATCAGCAGTTCCTGAGGCAGGTTGAACTTCCTAAGCTGACAGAGAAAGTACATCCTCTGCTGGGCCTTTTTAATGACTGTGTCTCTGTCTGCTCTAGATCTTGGGAGATTGTGGAGCGTAGAAACCTACATGTTTTCCCTGTAAACACCATGCTGTTGAGTGTGGTGGGGGCTGCAGTGTTGTTGGAGGGATCCTCCAAATTTTCCATTGACTGGAGTTTCAATAGTCACGTGTACTATTGACAGGATTAGGCAATAGTTGCAATCGCAACATAGGTAGACGGCAGCAGATGTACACCTACACCCTTCCCCCAGTTAAGGATGGTTGTTCTCTCTTCACATCGATGCGCTCTTTGACTCACTGTTCAAAGCAGCATTCCTCCCTATTAAGGATGTGCACATCCTCACCCTTGAAATAGTGGCCACTGGCCTGTAGATTGGTGTCAGTGTCACCTGTGTGAGGGATTAAATGTTTCTCAGTAAACTTCTCATCCAGTTTAACCGATTCACTTTTTTGTGATTCCCTTACCTGGATTATTCAGAAGGCATCAAGACAAACAATTGCTTTGCATTTCATTTATACATAGCTTACTTTTGCTAAGATCTGTTCACAATGTGAGGTAGACCACTGCTTTCAGATGCTCTGGGAAATCCAGTCTTCTTTCAATTATTGTTTTTTATGGTTTGCTAATGATTATAAAATATTATTATGAATTATGAGCAATTAATGGATTCTTGATGTTCGTTTTCAGTCTTATGCTAAGTGAGTGAAAAATTCCCTCTGGAGCAATTAAGTGTCATAATTAGCACAGTTCATTCATCATAATTGCAGTATATGCTAAATGCATTTTCACTGGACAGTTACAAATTTCTCCCTCAATAAAATGAATAATGCAGATATAGAGGACATTTTATTTCCAGTTTTAAATAAGGTTCACTTCAGAGACACTTTCTGTCTGACAAGCTTGACAAACATGAAGATTATGATCTTCCTACATTCAATTAAATATTGATTTGGAATTGTGTATTTAAGTAGTGCTGTCAAAACTGTAGATAAGATACATGGTGCTATCTCCATCTCAGGAAAAACACAATCCTCTACCTACTGTCCAATCTTCTTTTTAATCCTCCTTCAGCTAAATATTGATTTTATTGACATTGTGTTCTTGTTGGACAGGAGGAAGGAGAGGGACTGAAGCTCAGTCATTCTAAAGCTCGATAGTAAATGTCTTTTGTTTGCACGTTAATAAGTGGCACCTCCAAGATTCACCCCGTCTCAGCGCATTTGTTTTCCCAATGATTTCAAAGTCTATATCGGGGAAAATTTGGAAGAAGAAGAGGCTAGGAAAATTCAGAATCTCTTGAGGAAAATTAAGCATGTGTAATACTGTAATATGTATTATAAGGAAATAGATGGGAGACTAATCCTTCCTGAGACAATAATGTTTTTGCCAGATATTATTTTACCAATAGGACCACAAGTAAACCTATATGATGACTATGCTGTTAACAGTAAGGTTCAAATTGAACAAATTGTGGACTTTTGGATTCACAAGCAGTCAAAAGGTGATGAATATTTGTTTTACAGGCGTGTCGCTATGATGAGGAATTTGTTGGCACCATATGAACAGAGACCCTGGGCACAGACGAACTGGATATTGGTCAGACTGTGGCGGGTAAGAATACAGTACAGGAACAAGAGTACATGGTGAAGCAGACATACACCAGTGGTGGACATAATTAATAAACAAACCTAATTTGAATTTTTTTCCCAGTTGGATTGTTACAGAGTCACAAAAATTATGCATGTAATATTACCTTTTTGAATTTTAAATTTTTTAATAAGGTTATATTATAAAGCTAGAAACTGGGTATATTGAAAGGTCATGTACTGGGAATACCATCAAGTAATTTGCATGGTAATTAGAAGTGTAACTGCCCTTGCTGGGTCTTCTTGAATTCAGGAAATAATATATTTTTACTGAATGGTAATAGACCCTTGCCCTTCCATATCATACCTTTAAACTATTGCTATCAATGGTCACATAGCTCAAATATCGTTTCTATAAAACATGATTTTAATTGTCCCAGTTTTGTCCCAGTCGACCCCAGTTAAAAATCTTGCTGTTAACTTGTACAACATCAAGCATTAAATCAACTTCTAACGTATGGTTTCCTGTAGTTATATGTACCCAATGCTCTGTGTGGTGGTCTGGCAAAATGTTCCCACTGTGTGGGGTTATTAAGTTAGTTTGTCCTCATTATATTTATATGTTTTTGTTTTGTTTTTCTTGAAAGTGCAGTGTATGCATAGATTTTCTCTCACTGACCGTTTACTATCCAAAACGGTGTTGAAAAATATTTTCTATGGTGCATATGTGTTGAAATGATTACAGAAATGTAGCCATCAGCAAAATGATATATTGAAACGTACATGTAAACCTTTATTTAAACATGAATGGATATATGAATAGATTAAAGAGCCACATACCTACCAGAAAGCATGTGCATACACACATATGCACACATGAATTATTGTGCAGCAATGGTGAAACATAAAATTTTAGCACCACGTTATTTGGGATATGCTGCCTAAAGACATGAGTCTAAGCATCATATGTTGTCCCCCAGGGCTGCGGTTTTGGCTATAGATACACCCGTCTTCCTCACTTACTGAAAACCAAACCTGAGGATGCCAACCTCCCTAGCCTACAGAGTAGGTGAACTTTATCTCCAGATTTCTCTTTTTGCTATTGTTTTCTCTTACTCTGTCTACCCCTTTGTTGCTGTCTGTCCTGCTCCCACTGATTTGTCGCTCACTGTATCCAATACTTTTCTATTCTTGCCATATCTACTTTCATATGTTTTTCCTCTGATTTCGGTCTGTCCTCACCTCTATATTTCCTTCTCATACCTTCTCACTCCACTTTTCCTTTTCCTCTCATGTGAGTGCTTTAGAATTTCTATTTCTCTGTCAACCAGTTTAACCCACAGTGAATCTGGTGTAGGTATCCATTCGCCCCCCTCTCTCTCTTTCTCTCTCTCTCTCTTTCTCTCTCCCTCTCTCTCTCTCTGAAGCTTAGTCTCACTTATTCTGTCTCTTTCTTGCTTTCTCACTTATTTGTACTGTCAGTATATTTAGCTTTGGTTTTCTTCCCCATCATGTCCTTGTTTCCAGTATAACTGTAGGCCCTGCCTGCTTGTTTACAAAAAACCTACCTTTATGTCTCTGTTGGGTATTTCTATTAACATTTTGTATCATTGTGTATGTGTGTGTTTATGTTTGTGTGTGTGTGTCTGTACGTGGGTTCATCTATGTATTTTTCCATGTGTAGGTTTTTATGTACTTAAAAGAGCAGGTAAGTTTCAAAAGTCACAATCAATGGTACTTGTCATTTCTAAAATAGCAGGTGAGGGGGAGGCTGAGCAGATTACTTTTTTTATCGCAACTTTAACAGATGGTATCTGATATCTAAATATAGACCAAACACAAAGTTTTGCACGCACACATACAGACACACACATCCATGCGCACCTGGGTGACGTGGTTAACAATCACGGGTGTATTGTTTTAGGTGCAAATTTTTCCCAGCAGGTCTTGCTGGTCCCATTCTTTGCCAAAACTCTGGAATAAGCAGCATGCATTCACTTCACCTCGCTTCCTTTATTTCTCAGAATAGTTTGCTAGGATTGGGTGTTATGTCAAAAATTTCCTACCAGTCACTGTCAGCCCACCAATCTCCGATTGTTGATATTTCTCCTCTTCCATTCTGGCCATTTTCAGCAAATAGAATCATGGAAGAGCATGTACAAAAAATACAAAATAATACAAAATTTTTCATTTGGGTTCAATTTGGTTTTACACTGGATGCAAATGGACCTAAATGAAGATATCTGGCATCTTTGCAAATGATTTGGGCTGGCAAAAGATTCCAACACTACCGATTTGCATGAGTATGAATGTGAAAATCTAATTTTACTGAAATGTAACAGATTATAGGCTACTCTTCATAAATCAAACTAAATAAATCAACTTGATGTATTTGCTAAGCAATCAGGGGCAGATTGTCAGAAGAGGCAGACAAGGCCAACGTCTGGTGCTTTCAACAAAAATAAGGGAAAACGGGGTCCCTGATGGCCACTCATATTGGTACATTTTGCAATGACATTTGTAGACCCCCTTTAAAGCTTCCATAAAGTCATTATACACTGCACTGCTCCTGCCTTAACCCCCCCTAAGTACGGCCCCTTATAGGAGCGGTTGGAGGATCAGGAGAAAGCAGGGTGTGCCTGTGGTCCTCTGGAGGATGAAACTGCTTTAGCTGGAAATGTATATGTGACTCGCTGGTGCTCACGTACGTTTCACATATATACACAAATGGCACATCAAAACAAACTAAAACTTGTTGAACCACTTGCAAAACAAAATATCGTGCTTAAATTTTATAATTATTGTATGTCAGGATCATTACATCACCATGTATGACACAATGACAGCCACTCTTTTGCGCTGTTTGTACATTGCCTTATCATCCTCAATTCTCACTTGATTTGGATATATCAAAATGTTGCCCAACTTCTTGCGATGCAATATGAAAATGTAAGCTATACAATGTTTACTTTTTGCAATATGAGCACTTGTTCTGATGGCCTTCACCCATATAAAATGCATTTATATAGACAGAAGGAGCTATTCTGATAAAAGCACACCAATTACGCTTGAGGCCTGCGTGCTTGTGTAATTGGATAAATGCAGAGAGCCTGAGAGATAGTGATAGACAATTTTTACATCACTATAATGTCCTCAATTCTCACTCTAGTCGGACACGAGGCATCAAAATATTTGTCAACATTTCGTGATGCGTAGAAATCTATGCTGTGCAATGTACATGTGTGTTTGCGTAGCGTTATTTACTATTTTATCTAATGACTCATGTTTTATCAAAAACATTAAATAAAATAAATAAATAACTGAATTTATTTTTGCAGGGAGTTGTCAATGGGCTTTTCTTCCAGCCCCCCGAGTAACTACAAAGCAACAAGCTGTAAAGACAGGCTTAACAGCTGTTTGAGATGATTAAAAAATAATAATTTCACCATTTCACCATACAACACTATTTCATTGCCATGCAATGAGATGGCATTGTACAACCTCGTGAAGAGGATATTCTGGAGGATCTAATAGAATTTACCGAGTGATTATACCAAAGTCACATAATGGAGGCGAGGCCAAACCATTTAAGATTTCATAAACCATGCACAAATGTATTCAGCCTTTCACACACATTCATACACTGATGGCAAAAGCTTTCATGCAAAGTGCCAACTTACTCATCAGGGGAAGTTGGGTGGTTTAGTGTCTTACTCAAGGACACTTTGACACACTCTGAAGGAGCTGGGGATTGAACCAGTGACCTTCCGGTTTCTAGATGATCCACTCTACCTTCCATTCCATGCCAACCCCAGTTGTAAATGGGCTGCATTTATATAGTGCTTTTCTAGTCTATGGACTACTCAGAACACTTTACAGTATATTCTTCACATTCACCCACTCACACACACATTCATACCCTTATGGTGCCAATTTGCTCTTCAGGACCAGGTAGTCTCGCTCAAGGACACTTCAACATGCTTTCTAGAGGAGGTGGGGATCAAACAAATGACCTTCTGATTACTAAATGACCTGCTCTACGATCTGTGCCATGTCTCCCCCATTATACAGGGACATACTTCTTGGTCTCTTTGTGTCGATCAGAGTTGGGGTTAAAGGGTTGGGTGTGTTGTGGAAGATTTTCAGATTTGACATTGGGCGGATGCCTATGTTTTAGAATGTTTATATTACAATTTCATTGGTTGCCATCTATCTTATATAGATAGATGGCAATGTTTTTGTTTTCAACCTTAAGGATTTTATTCTTGTATATTTTCTTTCACTCACCTTTATTTTTATCCTCTGTAGTCTCCTGTGTCACATGATGATTGAATATCATTTGTTTGATTTTCCCATATGCATGCATTTCAGGGGATTTGTCACTCGCTAGTTTCCAAAGTAAGTTTTCTTTTTCACTTGTTGATGCCTGTTTTATTTTTTGGTGTTAGTCATAATTATCGAGTTGGCAACCACTGCCATTAGATATGGCAGTTAATACATTTTTACTTAATTGCTGAAATGTAAGTCAGTGGTAATAAGCTCATTCATTTTAGTTGTCTCAAGGATAAATGGGCATTAGTGGCACTTTACCAGTGTTACTTTACCACTATGAAAATACTCAATCCCATCATCATCAGACCTTGTATCTGACTTTGCAGGCCTCTAGTTCCTCTTTCCTTCACCCTCTTTCAACCACAGCAATACTTATTTGTGTATTACTTAAGTAATAATTTTAGTTTGATTGGGTACAAGTAATGCTACTTCTGTATGTAACACACACAAATAAAACGGACATTGTTAGAGTCCATCGCAAGAAAATAGCTGCTGGTAAGACGCTCTAACCACCTTTCAGTAGATGGTGTGTGCGTGCGTGCATGTCCATGTGTGTGTGTGTGTGGGTGGTGGGGTCTTGTTTTTTTGTTTCTGTGTCCCTGTGTGAAGATGTTTTCCTGTTTCCATTGTGTGTACCTACATGGTTATATGGAAACATGCATTTGAGTTAATTCTAAGAAAAAGCGACTCAAAAGACATAAAAGCAGATCCATTGAAAAGATGGACACCATATTTCAAGCCCATCTTCATTACTGCTTAATGGTCAACAGTCATCACTTGACCTTGTGTTTTTGAAATTCGATTCTTTGCTCACCTTTCAATACATGAGACCAGTTAAATATTGGGTGTGAACCCATTATTCCACAGCAACCTACATTAACAATACTTTACAGATATTAATGAGATGCGTACATTTTTAAACTTATTATATTGAGATTTTACCACATTCAGAGCTGAATGAAGTGTCAGGTAGTCCTTTCAAGGCTTGCTTGACCAATGCACATTGGTTCAACCACATCTCTGAAAGCGCTGAGATATGTGGCTTTTTTTCATGTTTTGTTGAAGAGCATATGGTTTTTCAGTTTTTTACTGAGCTTACGTTTGGTTGGTCTTTATTTGAACCTTTTTGTATCGATGTTACTTTCTTCAAATTGAATTGATAATTTCATATCTGCAGCACAAGGACTAATCCATTATAATATGCTTGCCTTCAAGTGTTGTGCACGATGGAAACGGTTGCTAGGCAAGTAACAAAACATGGATGCCACTGTGTTTTTTCTTTTCTGTATTTTAGTGTTTAGAAATGGGAAAAGTGCCAACAGCTAAAAACTTTAAGAGTGGAAAACAAAAGTAAATAATAAGAACTATTATGTTTTAATAATGCAATTGGTCTATTATATATATATATACT
>OMLC01012327.1:2110-13705 GCA_900302585.1 Regalecus glesne | reverse complement strand
AAACATGCATGTCAGACGCGGTCAGACGTGGCTCCACCAGTCACACACAGACACACACCGACGCATGCATAAAGAAAGCATCACTGGCTACTGGTGAGTCATTAATAATTGCTCCAAAGAGATAAGTATATCTTTACATCTGTCTAGTTTAATACGAGTATGAACCCAGAATTATACATCCATCCATCATCCACCTCTTATCCAGAGTCAGGCCATGGAGGTCTCAGGTCTAGCAAGGACCCCAAACCTCCTTCTCCTGGCCACACCCACCAGCTCTGACTGGGGGTCCTGACGTGGTCCCAGGGTGGAGATATAATCCCTCCACCTGGTCCTCAGTCTACCCCGTGGCCTCCTCCTCCCAGCTGGACGTGTCTGGAACACCTCACTAGGGAGGAGACCAGGTGACCTCCTGACTAGATGCTGAAGCTCCTCCACTGACTCCTCTCTAGGTAGAGGAGCAGAGACTCTACTCTGAGACCCTCATGATGACTGAACCCCTCCCCCTGTCTCTGAGGAGACACCAGACACCCTCCTAAGAGAACACATTTTGGCCACTTGTATCCACTGGATGCTCCACAATTGAACATGTCTACGCCAATATGTGGCTCATGATGCCTTGCTGTCAAACGGTAGCATGACTATGACAACACAACAGCGTAATTCAGATCAGGCAGTGTGTATTTGACAGAGTATTTAAGGGCTAGTGTGATGGTCTGAGTCATGAGGTCCATTAACGTGTCACCATCAGGCCCCGTATTGTGGGGTGACCCAAACTTAGATGGAACTTGGGGGATTAAAGCCAGATGCCCTTCCTGATGCCCCATGCTGGGTTCAAGCCTGCTGATTCTGGCTCATCAGATTCCAAAGTACACACCCTACCACTGAACTACTGCACCCCCTATGTGTGATAGACTGAGTCCCGGAGATGGAAATAAAATCCCGTTGCCAGGAGCACCTTTCAGTGGTAATAATTTCATATCCAGGAAGATGTTAGACATCATAAAGCAGTGTCTGTGAAAACTTGTATGACTATGCTTCTAAGGACAGAGGGAATATTCTTCAAGTTCAGTTCAAGGACTCTTGTTGGGAACTAATAACGATATTTAATGGTCCTCAATTTTTCAGCTAGCTTGTGCATTTGTAATGATGGATGGCAGATTAGTCAAGTATTGAAGATGAAGTGGATGTGTGACAGAGTGAGAGAGACAGAGAGTTTCTGACCTTGTTTCCACAGCACAACTTTTCAAATGTTTCCGTCACTGTCGGATTTCTTGTAAAAGGGGTTTGCGTGTTGATGTGTTGTATCAACAGCCTATGTGGCAAACACAGACAAGGTGCAAACATGGGGTCAGCATTGCTCAGGAGGTGAGGCGGTTGTCTAGTAACGAGAAAATCAGTGGTCCGATCCCCGTGTCCACACTCTCAACATGAGGACTAATTAACAGACCTCGGATTATTAATTAATTAATTAATTAATGTATTATTATTATCATCATCACCGTCATCATCATCATTATTATTCTACCCCTTGCAGCCTCTCCATGCATGACAGTAGACAGTATGGTATCACTCTTCCCTGAACCGGTCCGTTACTCAGTCCCACCCAATCATCCAAAGCACATCATGCTGATGTAGAACTGTAAGGTCGATTAGCTAAACAGGCAAATCTAAAGCAGCAACTAACATCTGACCAGAGCAGCTGGTACTGCTGCATGCTAATATAACATAACCTTTGAGTCCATCTATCTCAAACGGTGTGCTTCATTCTGACATATCCATCAGTATGGCTGCACCAGTCACTGTGATGAAATACAATTCATAAGCGCAGAAGAAGAAAAAAAACGCTTATTTAATTTCCTGGCTGGTTTTTTATTAAAATGTGAGACTAAGCATCTTTACATCAGCCTTGACACGGGCACCATTAGTCCAGCCATCTCACGGGGCTTCAACAAAAGACGAGTATTTCTAATGCTGGCTTGGCAGCACAGGCTCCGGTTTCAGTGGCCCACATGGAGCGCTGCATAACAACGATCTGCTCTCTAAAGCCAACATACGGTTTGTGATGGTTGGAGGGTGTTTTACCTCAGCTAAAGTTTGGATGTTTTGTTTAAAGAAGAAAAAATACAGGAGAAGAAACTGTGCAGAGGAGCCTGGAGGGAGGCTTACAAAGAGCTCTTGTTCCTCTTCAGTCAGGCTTTTCAGGGTTGTAAAAGTCTTCTGTTGAACACCACATGACCTCAGTACCTACAAATAACGAGCCAGAGGCTGCGTGTTTGAACCCATTGTGGGTATCCCATCTCAGTCCCTCAACGCCTACCCTGTGATGGAATGGGGACCTGGTAGCGGACTCAGAGCATCGTAGCTTCTGGCTTTGGCTAAGAAGGGAAGTCAAGGCATGGCAAGGAATAGATCTTCACCATCTTAAACATCGGCTCCTGGGGACAGGCGGGACACATCTCTGCCTTTGCTCCACCCCTTGAGATGTATCCAAGGATAATGGAACAAAACATCCATGAAGGATGGCTCCTGGATGATGACCCTGCTGCTAGTCCAACAGCACCGTTGGAGGCATGACAAGCAGTGATGCCTCCAACAGGTTTACATTCCATCTCCATTACCATCAAAAAGCCAGATTATTTGAGGGTGGGTTCATGCACATAAAGACATGTGACCACATGTAAATACACCATTCCAAGTCATGAAGGAGGCCACGGTAGATCAGTGGTAGAGTGCCTACTTCAGGAACAGACAAGCCAGATGTTGCTGATTCAAACCCACAGCAGGGTGTCAGGAAGGGTATCTTCCTGACATCTATGTCACAACATGGGGACTAATCGTGACATGTAAAAATAGACCTCTCAGTGTCACAAGAGACTTTATAAAGATGGAATAAGCTGTTGAGGGGAAACTACACTCAGATATTTTCCATTTGAGCTCCTTCAGAGAAAGAGATATCTACTGACAGTGGAGCAGTCTGGGGAGAAAAACAAAAACCAAATCTCTAGAATTGTTCTGTGGTAGCTTACAACATCATGTGACAAATTGTGATGGGATCATCAGCCCCCGCCAGCTTTTGTCATGGCATTGCCAGTTATGTCAGCGGAGGGGCTCATTTACATCTATAGCCACTACCAGTGATGGCACAGTGGCCGGGATGCAGCCAGCAAGCTTAATGACCAGCAAGGGGAGGGACAGTTTTCCATGTTAAGTGTCGCGACAGCTCTCAGCCTTGTCATTATCACTGAGCTGAGGCTGACAGGACAAGAAGATCGAGACTGAAAGAGAGACACATAAAGCTAGAGAGAAGAAGATTCATGTAGATGGACCTAGACTGATCCATCATTAAACATTACAGTGATGCTCTGTAACGAGTGGTTAATGGCCTAATTAAGGAGTTATAGGACACTTGCTTTCAAGCTCTTACAACACAATTGTGAACATCCCCTAACGGTTTGAAAACATCAAAATGGTGGTGTGGCATAGCTCAGGGGGTAGGTATCATGGGTATTGAAGTATTGAAATCCCAACACAGACCATCTCATCATCAGCACAGTGTAACTTGTCCAAATAGCTACATCTGTGTGGCTATTAAAACTGGATGGATATAAAATCACACTTGCAGATCCCAGGTCATATAGGTACAGGTGTGTATCTATTAATGCAATGGGTAGATTACAGAGCTCATTTCTACAACCCCTATCGAGAGATTACAACCCCAGAGAGAGAGAAGACAGAGATACTGTGCACGTCTTTGTCATCTAACACCACAAGGACTGTTTCACAGAGAGACTTGAATGGCTTTTAATTGACTCAATTGTTTTGTAACTCTACCGTCATCTAATCTGGTGAGACAAACAAGAACAAATGAGAATGCCTGGGAGATAAAGGGAAGACAAGCGACAGACGCCATTTCTATGTCAGGATGAACGGACGTCTCCTCATCGGGTCCACAGAGCCTCAGAGAAACTTTACCCTCACACAAAACTGGTGTCAGTGACTTCACGGTCCTTCAACCCTTGTGGTTGGCTGAGGCTCTCACCATTTCATCAAGGCATGAGGCATTCTCCACACAGACCTCCCAGGAGGTCCACTTCTAGACTAGACAGTTACTGAGGTGTCAAGGTACCTTGCCTTCTGCCATGATGGACCTCATGGACCCATGCAGGGTATATAAACATCTGTAGTGTCAAGATATCCAGATTATGACACACAAGATAGATTCTCTTTCTCTCTATCTCTCATACATGCACTAATAGCATGCCCAGTGAATGGGGCCCGAGATCAAAAGAAGACAAGTCATCTACCACCGACTTGGAATCAGCCAATAGCATACTGACGTAGGTACTCTGGTAAAAATACCTGCCTGGCTGTCATTCTAATCAAATCAGATCCCTCCCCTCACAAAACCACACCTGACACCTCATTCAGATAACTCACAGATGTTCCCAGTGCCAGACATACTGAGGGGTCCAATTTACCTGGCATGATTGGTCCCCATGTTGTGGGGGTAGACATGGACCTAGATGGAGTATGAGGGATTAACATCAGATGTTCTTCACCGATGCCCTTGTCTGGGTTCGAACCCGCAGCCTCTGGTTAGTCAGTTCCCAAAGCGCACAATCTACCACAGCCCTTTGGAGACATAGAGAAACATACATGGCACAAACTGGATAATTTATGCCTCAGCTCAGGAAAGGCAGATTTACTCAGTGTATGAAGTCGGGGCTGTAATTCCAGTTCTTATTCAAGTCTCAACAATACAGAAACAAAAGTGTGGTGATATATCAGGTGCACCATGTCAACTTTACAGCAGAGGAAGCAGCATAAAGAGGCACGCTAACCCGTTCTTTATGGAACTGAATAAAAAGGCCCCGTACCAGCTGTTAGGGAAGGTCTATATGCCATCGTAAAAATGCCTCCGCTGCTACATTCCAGTGCCATCCTGCTGTGTGTTCTAGTCAGTTACCCATCTCTAAACCAGCAATCCCAGTTATAGTCTCCTTTTTGTCTTGTGGGGAGATTTTTTTGGGGGGCCTCTTGTAATTCAACCCGTGTCAACTGGAAAGCTGCTCTTCATCCATCAGGCACAGCGAAGCTGACAGGCATCTGTCATCACACAGCCTCAACTCAGTCAATTTATCATGAGAGTGAGAAAGGAGTCTGAGGGAGCGAGACTGGGAGCTCCCAGACATCCAGGTAGGCAGTGATTTGGGCTGAGGGCCCAACAGACAGCTCTACACCACTGCTAGTTACAGGGGCACCTCCAGGGATTTTGGACCCCATGAGAGGGTCTCATCACATTGGGCTCCAAGTCACCCAATCTTGGTGCCCTGGAGAGGTCATCATTCCAATGCAGGACTTGAGCAGTTAGGGTTTCAGTGTCTTGCTCAAGGACACCTTGACACAATCTCTGTAGGAACTGGGGATCAGACCACCAATGCTCTGAGCAGCAGACGACCACCCTCCCTCCTGAGCCATGCTGCCCAAAGAATTTATCTTCTTTGCACATTCAAATTAAAACTATCTTACGGAACTGCGATAGGCCAGTGAAAGAGCGAACATGTTGGGAACTGAGGAGCTGGAGACTGCGGGTTCGAACCCACTGCAGGGTGTCAGAAAGGGCATGGAGCCTTCATCCCCCAAGCTTCATCCCAGTACATGTCCACCCCCACAACATGGGTACTAAAAGTGACATGTCAACAAAGACTTCTTATGAAGGAATAGTAATTAACCCTACTTATTCATCACTACCTTTCAGGGGCCCTGTCAGTCAATGTCCTTGGAATCGCCTTACAGCACCATTACATACCAGGATTATGCCAGTTTATAGAGAAAGGGGAGCAAGTGGACAGTAATGAGCTATTTCCTCCTAGGTTAAACCGTGCTTTGCTCAGACCACAACATTAGGGGCTTTGTTCTAGATGTTTAGTGAGATGACCAAGCCCATCTGATCCTGGGGAGGCGTGGGAGGAAGACTGGCGAGAGTCAAGGTCGAGGCGATCTGGCTCCATGAAGCATCAGGTTTTTGTGCCCGCCCCCCCCTCGTGGGAGAGACCTACATCGTCCCCCCCACCTCTGATGCTTCACCAGATTCCCCAGACAGCCCCTCCTTCACAATAGCAGACACATGAGAAGCACGTAGACATGACTTTTACATCCAAAGATTCCAGCAGATGCGTGAGGCTGCACACAACAGCATAATGCATAAACAGGAGTACAGAGGCATGGCCTGCAGGTATAGAACTCAGATGGAGTGTTTTGGATGTGAGCCACTGATCTACAGCTTGCCTGTACACACCGAATACAAAAGCCTCTTACAGAGCATGCAACCGAGTTCATGTCTCTGTTGTGATTTGGCATGTTCGACACTGCTAGTTGCTACCCACTTATCTCGGCGAGGGCGAGATGATAGAGACAGAGAGTTGTGGAGAAAATGAAAACCATGAGACTCCGCTATATATATTTATTTATTTCAAAAACTCTTTTGCTCCCTCTGTTGACTACTTCACAGACAGACTACATGCCAACATGGAACACACGGTCCCCCATGGTCAGCTGGCATTACGGCCATTGGAAAGGCTTAGTGTGAGTGACAATAAGACATTCTGGGTTGTTGCTGGACTAGAAAATAGCTCAAACTAATTCAATGTACCCTCCTTACCTCTACTCCTTGCATCCTCACCATTATCCTCTGAGAAACTACAGCCTTTTCATTTAACCTCCCAACTCTCTGGCCTCAATATTGGTGAACACTAAGAAAAACAAACACTCACAAAAAAACAACACAGTGCTCTCCAGACAGGCACTAATCTCTATGGTCTCATGCTTTGTCTGGCCCCCTACCACCTTTCATTATTCAACATCAGTCTATCGTGGACAGAATAAAAGGTCCACAATCAGATTAGTAGCAGGTACACAGTTTGAGATAACAGCATTGGTTCTTTAAAGGCATGGCTGACTGCTGCCCCTGGAAGCCCTCCCCACCCTAAATCTATTCTGCTCCCCTTAACCATAACCCCACTCACTGCTCCTCTTGTCTTGACCTCACTGATACACGGCTTATACACTTGGCATGGATGGCAAGCTTCAAATTAAAAATCTACACAAAACATTGTTTCACAGCAATGGTTCTCGTGAAATCAACCCAGATAGCGGTGGCACGGCCACAAAATGTGCCATTGATAACACTCTAAATTGAACCCAATACTTTGATCCAGTCCTAATCCTCTCTCTGATGAGGACAGAGACCAAGCAGAGGCTGACGCCGGATAGGATTGACCTGCAGATTGGAGCCATCCCTCTAGATGTTTATCCTATTAGATGTGCTCCTGCAGGTATTTCTTCATCAAAAGCAGCCAGTGGATTCCATTCATACTCAGCAAGAAGAGATGAATTAGAGAATGGCGATCGGGCATCGTGATGAGGGGCGAAGCTTTGCATTAAAGTGAGGCTTTCGGAAAACACTATTGTATGATTGTCACACAATCCTTCGTGGATGATTATCATATGATTCAGCTGCTAGCCATCGATTGGCTTGCCTACGGCCAATGGAAGTTAAAAAAAGCAGAAAGAAAGCCACTTTATTAGCTTATGTGGGTTACAATGAAATTGCTGGTTAGAATATTTGATCTCTGAATTCAACCCTTTCTATTGGGCGCTGCAGTTGTTTACTATAAATGCATAAATGCAGACGGGCAAGTTTCATCATAAAATAATAATAATAAATGTTCATTAATGAACATTTTTATGTAAATACACCAGATTTAGCCATTAGACTAATTTTCATCTGTAGTCCCAAGCAATTAAGGGGGGTCAGTGTCATGCTCAAGGACACTTCAACACAATTTCTGAAGGAACTGGGAATCGAACCAATCACCAATCTCCAGACTACTACAGGACCGTCCCGGAGCTATGCCGCCCCATGGATAAGTACAATGACAAATATATAAAGCTACAAAATCTTCTTGGATGAATGTTTAACATGAAAATGATGTTTTCTAATTTCTCTGGATCAATGTGGACACATGGTCTACATGGGCCAGGTTTCTCTATAAGTAGAGGGTCCCCATACCATTCAACACTTAAAGATCTGTTTTTCCTCACCCGTCACTCCTCCACTGCTATATGCATCAATAAAACTCCTTGGAAGGGGGGGTGTGGCCTTAAATAGATAGTGAAAGTGAAGGCTCAGACAGGACATGAGGGACAAGAAAAGGGTATGACCTGCAACTAAGGTTGCCAGCTTGAATCAAACCTGGCGACAAACCTTGCAGCCATATGACCATAGACCATGTGCTGCAACCATTTAGGCTGCAGAGGTCCAACCCCAGCAGCATCTGATACCAGACTGAAACCTCTCTTCCTCCTCCTGCAGCAGCACCGCAATACAGAAAAACAGCCCAATAAAAACAGCACCTCTTTCAATTTAATGACACATTAACTCCAACAGTGTTTTAATAAGGTCTATTAAACGCTATGCACCAAGGTTGATGGTTGAAAAACTGGAGAGGAGGATATCTGAGTTGATGATATCAATGATCATATAAATCAAAACAGATCTTTCACACCTCCTAAACCCCATTCCAGATAACAAAGGGAGAGATTTCTCTCAACAGCCTTTCTGCCAGCTTCAGGTCTAATAAAACGGCACCACTTCGTCAATACGAGGGTGAGGGAGGAACAGGGCTGAAATGGATTGTTATGGACAGGCCATCAGGACTATGGATGCGTCTCCTCGAAGTGTTTAAAAGCTCTGAGAAACACTCCCTGTCCTTATCTGGAAGTAGGGAGTGCGTGAGGCTATTGAATGCAATGGGCTGTGACAGAAAATCAGTGGCTTGGAGACACAATAGAGAACAAAACACCCCTCCGCAAAATCTCAATTGGACCCATTTCAGTGTTGGTCTCAGTGTTGCTGCGGCTGTCTGACACTATCCTGCAGATGTGATGTTCTTTTAGCTTTTACAAATACAGGGAATGAACCGTTCAGCAGTGGTGTCGAAATCCGTGTGGCTGCTTATCAAACAGATGAGCATGAAATAACTCACCAACACCCTTCTTAAGCCCACCTTTATCACTGCCACCCCAATACAACTGTGCATACATGTATGTATGTGTGTGTGTATGTATGTATGTATGTATGTATGTATGTATGTATGTATGTATGTATACACACACACACACAGACACACACACACACACACAGACACAGAAAAGAGCTCATTTAGATACATGAAATTACAGCACACATGCTAGATGATAAGAGCAACAGTCACACAGACAGTGTAGAATGATGATTTTTCAACACCTGTCTAGTAGAAGACTTCACTTTTTCTAAATTGTTAAAATGAGCATCACTTTTCCCTGAGGATGTGGGGGGGGGGGCATGGTAGCTCAGTGTCAGAGCACATGCTTCTGGAACTGATGAGCCAGAGGCTACGGGTTCAAGCCCACCACGAGGCATCAGGAAGTGTATCTGGCCTCAATCCCCCTAAGCTCCATCTAAGTCTGTGTCCACCTCCAGAGTGTGGGGACTTATCATGACATGTGAGACAGAACTCTCATCAGTCCCAGAGGAAATCAGTGAAGTTTAATCTGACTGTCTCCTTTTTGAAATGGATTTGTACCTCTGAAACGTTCGATATCTTAATTCTAATAAATACAAATGGGTAGTGAGAATTTGACTTGTACTGCATTGGTAGACCACCACAGCTACGGCCACGGTGTTTAGTTGACTGTGAACCATTCTGGCCTTTATAGTGGTTTTGTTCTAGTTGGTAATGAGTTGGACCCATCACCTTCAAGTCTTGGACTCAACTCTGACTTGCTCCCCTGATGACTTGTGGTCTTGACCACAAGGCTACACAGCACATTTAGCATATTAAGAAAGAAATGTGCTTTACATTCAGTGACAGTATGCAGACGAGAAGGTAATGATAGAAGAAAAATGTTTGGACAAAATCACAAACATCTGGCCAAGCAGATGATCTCAGTATGTCAATGTCTTTCTCATCTGCGGTTAGAGGCTCTGTTGCCTCTGGGACATAAACTCAGTTCTATTTGGGAGGACATCAAAAATTCAATTCTGAGATTTGAACCTCCCAACATCACGGTTGGGGGTCTCGACCCCACTCTGCGAGTCAAGCGTCAGTCAGGCTGTGTGGAATGGTGGAAAAACAGGCAAGGCCTAGATACTCTTCTCTACCGAACCTAAAAATCAACTCTGAAGCTCAAAACCAGCAGTTCCACCAACAGCAAGATTACATGTTTCAAGACATTACACATTTCTAAAGGTTAATTAAGCTATTTGTCTCATTGCCTTGCTAGTAAATGAGCGAGGGAGGTTATTTATTTTGCTAACGAAGGGCTCCATATATAAAAATCACAGTGCTCATTGAGCATAACTAGGATTTGGCAGTGGCAGGCAAGCCCAACACAAGCTTTCAGGCCTTGACTTATCAATATTGGCATAATGGAAAACAAGAGAAACCCATTGCTGCAAATCCCCAAGAGGTCCTATAGTCTGAACAAATTCTACATCCCAAAAAAGCTTTGAATTCCAAAAACAATAAAGTATTATAAATAATCCCATGACTATGGACAAATACAGATTCATGCTTTTATTGAGCCAGCTAAAGACATTTATACCAGCACTCAGAGAACTGCCGTGGTATTGAGGTGCTGTGTATTTTCTGCCTTGAAATTGTCCGAATTTTCTGCATACTTGGAATAAAATGACTTCTTGAAATCTACATTATACAACAGGTTGTTTTCAACTAATGAGTGCTGGGATAGGCTCCACTTCCCCCGCAGCCCGACATCAGATAAATGGTTAACAAAGGATGGCTGGATGGACGGACAACCGATTGTTCCATCCAAGCAATCCAATTGGTCACATTCAAAGAGATCATTATAAGCTGTGATGATGATTAACGTGAATCATAGTGGTAACCAACAAGTCATCTTAGCTTCTTCTTCTATTTGTGATTCTTCTTCTGTTGCATGTGCGCTACTTGAAATAAGATCAGCACAGGCACAATGCACAGAATCACAACATACAATAGCTATGAAGATGTTAGTCCTTGTAACTACAGGAACTCAACATTGGAATATTGTAGCGTCTTGTTATCTCTGCATCTGTCTAACAGGTATGAGCAGAGACAACGAGAAAAACAAGAAATATAGAAATAGATCCCCTAATCCATCCTATTGTATAGGAGCAGTGAGCTGCCACCATATGCCGCTTGGGGAGCAGTTAGGGGTTCAGTGTCTTGCTCAAGGACACCTCCACATGCTTTCTGCAGGACCGGGGATCAAACCGCGGGGCGACCTAGCTCATCATTAATATTGTTCATGTAACCACTGTGGAGAACATGTTTATGTGTATTAATTCTATGCTAAACAAACACTGTGGGATATTTGTTGTCAGAAAACAATCTCCAGATATATGTCAATGGACAAAATAAGAGCTTAAGGCTTTCGTGGTCTGTTCTCCTATGCCTTTTGAGAGACACTGGATGGGCTTGTATGGCAACATGAAATGTCCACCCCATAAAAAAAAGCTAAACCAGCTGATTCTAATCAACACCAATCCTC
>OMLC01012325.1:3615-19885 GCA_900302585.1 Regalecus glesne | reverse complement strand
CTACTACTACTACTACTACTACTACTACTACCACTACTACTACTACTACTACTAATACTATGACTACTACTACTACTACTACTACTACTACTACTACTACTACTACTACTACTACTACTACTTCTACTACTACTACTACTACTACTACTACCCTGAGCTGTTCCTATAATATACTGGTTCCTGATCTGGTCCTTCTTCATCACTCCCAATGTAAATCTTAGCATCTTCACCTCCTCCACCTCCAGCTCCACCTCCTGTCTGTCTATCAGTGCTACTGTCTCCACACCAGACAACATAGCTGGTCTCACCACCATCTGTAGACCTTCCCTTTCACTCTTTCTAGTACCCTTCTGTCACAAATGGTAAATGGACTTGTTCTTACATAGCACTTTTCTGGTCTAGTGACCACTAAAACCACAGTGCAATCAATACCTCACATTCACCAATCACCCCTGACACTCTTCTCCACCCCTTCTGTGCTCCCTGCTACTTTAAATAGATGTTTGATATGAACACTACAAGTGCAAGATCCTTATCCAATCAGAGGGGTTCCCTTGCTCTTGAACGTTAACAAGTAATTCACCATGATTAACTCTGTGAAAAGCGTCTGACTCAACCAGGAAACCCATCAATACTATAGTGGCATGTCCTCTATACAGATGAATAACTATCTTCAGCATGTGTGCACAAATCTGTGTCATGTTCACTTTTCAAACCAAACTGATTGTCAGCGCTGGATAAGTATTCTTGAAGCCTATCCAGGAGAATTTCTTCCAGTACTTTGCAAAGTAAAGTAGCCAAAGTATTTGTCCCATAATGCTCGATGCTGGATATTTTACCGGTTTTGTCTTTGTGTTGTCTGTCTTATTAAAGCCAGTCATCAGAGTCATGCAGCAACAACCCAGAGAAACGCACAACAAGTAACACTGAGACTCTCTGGCTGGCATGCTTCAGATGGTGCTGCTGCTAACTGCTTTGTCCACTGACCACATCTCAGAGGCAAAGCCCACTGGTCATCAGGTCTGGTCACCATACGTCTGTTATCGATACTACTATAATTCTCGTTATTATTCTCATTATTCCTGAACACAATCAGATGCTTGAAAATGAATTTCTACATTCTGGTACCACTTATCACAACATTCTAATATCAGGGGTCCTTTTAAAATGTCCTTTTTATGTCATGATCAGTCCCCCTGGATGGAATGAAGGTCAGATGCCTTTCCTGACACCCCGTGGAGGCCTTGAACCTCCGGAGCCTGACTTGTCATTTCGACACACACACACACACACACTACCATTAAACTGATAACCCCCCCCATGAAGGCTGATTGAGTGGCACATCACTTGGGGCACAGAATCCTGCTAAAGGCCCCGCAGAAGCTGCTGTGGGAAAGTGGGCAGAGGAACCATAGGAACTAGAGGGAGACCTTATACCGGCGGTGCAGGATGCACTGCCCCCTGCAGGCAGCACGGATGATCCACAGCAGGGGGCAAGGTGCCCAGCAGATGACAAACACACACAAGCTGGTAGTATTATGGCAAGAGACTTGGCAATCATCTTATCCCTGGTCAGACGGCTGGGCTGGGCAACCCTGTCGGGGGAGGAATCCAGTCCACACATAGAAGGAGAGGAGGTCTGGGAGAGGTCGTAGCCTCTTTTTTCCCCGGTTTCATTCCCAGTCCCCCAGATGTGGGAAAAGGGAAGCCTTCCCCTTGGGCAGATGCTGGTTCGCTGGGTGGTAGTGGAAATGAGCCTGCATGCTGGGGTGCAGCCTCCTCCTGTGGATCCCAAGGTAGATGCTGAGGTTAAAGAAAGCCACTGAGATGAAAGGGAGAGAAAAACTCCAGCATGGATGCACTCAGCGGGAAATAAAAGAACCAATAGAACTCAGTGAAGCACTCTTCCTCATCGGATCCTGCCCACAGTCAGCTACCAGAAAATGATGGCGGATCATAGAGGACAAAGGCTAGCACCCGGATGGCAGTCATCTTAGGAGGGCTCGATGGGTCATCCTCTGAATGTCATTGTAGCTTACTTGAAAGGAACAAATATTTACAATAATAGAAGGATGTCCATGAGACCCTCCCACTTTTATAGGTACATTGTTGGTTCTACCAACATCGGGTCACCTGACCAAGCATTTAGAAAGGCTAAAGATAAAGAGGCTGTAAGATTATGCTTTTTCTCCAAGGACCTTTACCTTGGAGCAAAGAGGCCTTTCGAGACTGCAGTTTTCTCGAGAATTTGTTCATGTTAAAAGTGATAAATCAAATGTAGTGTGGTTTCAAAAAAGTCAATTTACGATGAACTGCTTTTGAGTAATGAGGGTGAGGCACCAGGTCGGGTTAATGATTCTCACAATGGAACCAAAGAGTGCAGATAGAGACCAACTTGTCACCTCAAATTGAAATATCATGGTAAACTCTGACCATCCCAGTCTACCCCTACTTACAAGGGAGATGGAAAAATAAGGATCCCCTTCCCGATGCACCGTGGTGGCCTCAGACCCATGACCTTTGGCTTTTCATTTCCTGAGGCAAGTGCTGTAACCACTGAGCTACCCAGAGCAAGAAAACGTTGAATAGATTTTGCTGTTTTTTATTGTAATAATGACAAATAGACCTTCAATTAATAAATTAATAAATCCGATTGGTAGTTTCATACGTAATAATATCAAGCTAGTTCATTTTTCATATGCTGCCTGCAGGTGGCTTGAGGTTCCTTCCAGTTGACACCATCATTGTACGTCATGAAGATACTCAACAAATCAGAAAGCAATGTCACCCTAAAGCCCCGCCCCCACACTCAACAGACACCCTCCATTGGTTCGCTCTCAGTCCTTCCTATCAATGTGTACGTGTAACAGGTTAGCTCTGTTGAAGTATACGAGGCTACTAGCTAGCTGCATAACAGGTGTGGAACCAGGATGAACGAAGATTTTCTTCGGTATGTAATTCAAAATGCAGCGTGTCCAATGAGCTTAACAAATATCACCAAACACACTCTGTTTGATGTGAAACTTAGGTGTCTGTCTTGCTAACAACCGGGTTGCAGTAGCTGACGCTTTAGTTTGGCTAGACTGAAGCGCCCGCTCAGAAGCAGTGCTAGCATAGAGCTTGCCACAAGGGTCTCCGCTATTTCAGTCCACTGTGTTTCAAAGTTTTACAGCTTGTGTGATGGTACTTTGATATGAATTGAGATGACCAAAGGGATATATTGTTGCCCATCATTGCATTATAGCTGGCCAGGAATGGAGCTAAATAATGTCACAAATGTAGGCTCAATTTTATCAACGGGGAATCTGCCATGGCTATTTTCAAATCCCATGTCAGAGCAAGGGATTTTAGCTCCCGCAAAAGTGTGATTTCAAATTGGGACATTTGTATTATTTCCTAGTTAGAACGTATATTATTAACATCAATATGTGATCACTTCACTCTCAAAGATGGAGAAGGATGGAGAAAAGAGGACTGAAGAGGAAGATGATATTATTTTTAAAGGTATGGAGTGATCAGCAAATGACATTTGATAAACAGAAATAAATATACAGCTGGTATTAGTAATGCCATTCATTTTACAAGCTTTAATCAAACAGTAGATATGTACATGATGTGTTGTTGAAGTTTTCTAGTTAATTCATATTGTGAAATGCCTTTGAAAATTAAAATTAAATGATACATAATATTTTCATGGTATTCAAATTCAAAGGCTGTGTGAGAATACTGGACAGTTTAAACAAGCACAGGCTATGGAACAGGCTAGTTCACAGTATTGCGGTAAAGTTTACACTGTAAACTTTACATTAATTTAGCTTGGTGAAGGGCAGGCTGTGATTTCCATGGTCACTGTTAGGTTAGGTCAAGTGTTGTAGTCATCAATTTGAATTTGAACTGATGATGGTCTTTAGGGTTAGGGTTAGCTTGCTTGCCAAGTTCCACTTTTATATTATGGCTAGGGATTTGAAAGCAGCCATGAGCATATGATAAACCATATAACATCTGCTGATATATTGTAGACCCACAAAGAGCAGTAAACCTCAGAGCCAGAGCAGCAGCCCAGCAGAGAGCCACAGCAAAACCCAGAGTAGCCACAGCTGTAAAACAGCACAGAGCAGCAGCACAGAGGCCCAAGAGGAGTTAACCTCCTCAACAAAATCAGAACTGTTTATTATGTAGTAAAATATAACAATCCCTTTGTAGACCATCCAGATCTTCTTGACTTGCAAAATTCAAATGGTCTCAATGTTGGCAGAGTACAGCAATCCAGTATCACATCTGCAGACATCCCACAGTTTATTTCAAAAGAAACAAGAGATGTGTTGATGGCAAGTAAAAAATCTACAAGGCCAAAACTCATCGTTCTCACTGATGAAAGCACTACTTTGAGCGAGAAATCTTGCCTTGCTGTGTACCTGAGATACTCGGTTAATAATTCTAAGCCAACTACGTTTTTCTTAGACTTGGCGGAAACAGAAAAAGGTTCCTGCTAGAAATGAATAGATTAGAATTGTTTGTCGCACACATGTTAGGTACAGTCACCTTGACAGACAGTTTGAGGAGAGTACATTTTATTTATGGTAAATATAAATATGATATCGGGAAACATCCTACATGTAAAGTACTTAGTGCTGGATCAGTCCCATCCAGAAATCTGCCAAAGGAGTCGCATGATGACAGCGAGGTGAACTGTGCATGTTTGTGAAAGACAAGTGAAAGACTATAGCTCTCCTAACCAGTCTCTTTTCCATCAACTATGTTTTGAGAGTCCTGTATCTCCTCCTTGATGACAGCAATGCTATTATGGGGGGGTGCTGAATTCTTAATGACCCGCAAGGACTTCCTGAGGCACCTCTGGGTGTGCAGCTCATGGAGACTGGGCAGCTCACATCCAGTGATGTGCTGGGCTGTATGCACAACCCTACCTAGTGCATTGCAGTCCTTTCAGGTACAGCTGCTGTACCAGCTGGTGAAACAGCCTGTCAGCAGGCTCTCTGTGGTGCCCCAGTAGAAGCCCTTGAGGATTTGGGGCCTCAGACCAAATTTCTTCAGGCATCTGAGGCCATACAGACACTAGTTGGGCCTTTTAGATATGGTGTTGGTGTGGCTAGTCCATGTCAGGTTTATTGAGGTTAACTCCCAGACATTTGAAATCCTCCAACCTTTCCACCACTGTGCCCTTGATGGTGACTTGGGGGTGAGTGTGCCCCCCTCTCCTGTAATCCACAATGACCTTCTTGGTCTTGCAGACATTGAGTGAAAGTTAGTTGCCCTGGTGCCACTTTTTTCAAAGCGGTAACCTCCTCCCTTTAGACTGTCTCACTGGTGAGGGAGATCAAGCCCACATCTGCTCTGCCATCTGCAAACTTCACAATGCTGTTTGAAGCCTTTGTCGCCACATGTCATAGGTACGAATACAGAAGAGAGCTGAGGTCATAGCCCTGTGGCACTCCCTTAGTGAGAGTCAGCAGAGAAGACATGCAGTTGTCCACTCACACCACCTGGAGGTGGTCTGTGTTAGAAAACCCAGCATCCACTGCCGTGTTCAGGCCCAGAACCTTGAGCATATCGACAAGCTCGGAGGGCAATACAGTGTTGAATACTGAGCTGGCGTACACAAACAGCATCCTCATAAAGATTGCCCTCCCTTCCAGGTGGGGGAGGGAAGTGTGTAGGACATAAACAACAGTGTCCTCAGTGGCTTTGGCAGGGCAGTATGCAAATTGCGGTGGGAACCATGGGACAGATGAGGGATTTTACCAGGTTGTCAAAACACTTGCTCCCTATGGGGGTGAGGGCAGTGGGGTGACAGTCATTGAGATTGGTTATTTTCTGCTGCTTGGGAATAGGGATGATGCTAGCCGCCTTGCATGGGTCTCTGCATGAATGGGTGGCAAACCTTGGCCTCTGTGATGGCAAGTGAGCAGTGCTGGTCTTCAGTGGTAGCAGATGAGAGTTGTGGGGAATAGGGTCAGCTCATATTTTCAGTGAAAGTAAAGGGAAGGGCATGTAGGGAGATGGCAGCAATAAAGGGGGGCCCTGATTGTCAGCAGGAGTAGGTGGGAGGGATATGATATGGCAAGGGGGTCTAGCAGAGGGGTCAAACCTTGCATAAAAGGAACTGAGTTCATCTGGGAGGGTGGGGACTGTGTTTGAAGTTTGCTGGTTTTTGTCTTAGAAGTCTGATATGTTTTAGAGTCACTTGTTGGAGGTGAGTTTGGACTCCATCTCTTTTTGTAACCCCCCTTTGCCTGTTAATTGCTGTTTTTAATTTTTGTTTTTAGACTCCCTTGTCACTCCCGCAAGGGGCAATTTGGAATTCTCTGCATTTAACCCGTCCTGTTGTATAGGAGCAGTAAGCTGCTAACATATGGCGCTTGGGGAGCAGTTAGCGGTTCAGTGTCTTGCTCAAAGACATCTTGACATGCTTGGTGCAGGACCGGGGATCGAACCGGCAACATTCTGATCGCCAGATGTCCGCTCTACCCACTTAGCTATGCCGCCCCCTGTTCTGAGTGTGCAAGATTTTTTTAATGTTATATTAATACATTTGATAAGTAAAAAAAAAACATGTAAACCACAAAGATAAAACAAACAACTGAAGATAATACAAAAAAAATGTAAGGAAAGTGGATGAGTTTAGATACTCTGGGCCAACTGTTCAAAATAACAGGGAAGAGAGGTGAAGAGGAGAGTGCAGGCAGGGTGGAGTGGGTGGAGAAGAGTGTCAGGGGTGATGTGTGACAGAAGGGTACCAACAAGAGTGAAAGGGAAGGTTTGCAATATGGTGGTGGTGAGACCAGCTATCTTGTCTGGTGTGGTGACAGTAGCATTGACAGACAGACAGGAGGGAGGTGGTGCTGGAGGTGGGAGAGTTGAGGATGCTAAGATTTGCTTTGGGAGTGATGAAGAAGGACAGGATTAGGAATGAACATATTGGAGGGACAGCTCAGGTCGGTCAGTTTCTAGACAAAGAAAGAGAGGCAAGACTGAGATGGTTTGGATCTCCAGAGGAGAGATGCTGGGTATATTGGGAGAAAGATGGTTAATGTGGAGCTTTTAGACAAGAGGAAAATAGGGCTGCCAGTTCAATTCTGGGCTCCTCCTTTCAAAAGTAGCAGTGTCCTTGAGGAAGTCACCTAACCCTAAACCTCCCTCCCAATGAGCAGGTTGTTGCCTCCTTGCATGGCCGCCATCACCATCTGTGTGTGTGTGTGTGGATGTGAGGCATTCATTGATTTTAAAGCACTTTGAGTTGCTGTTGGTGCTAGAAAGGGGCTATATAAATGCAGTCGATTTGCTGTATTAATGATGCTATATTTCTCTTTATCCCCATGCAAGTAGTGCATTACCAGGCCAAGCTGTCCTCATTTCATGATGTAAGAAAATGCGGCTGGTGCATCTTCATTTGGTAATATGTTTAATTCGGCTTGATCTCATTGCATGCTCTGACTACCTGGAAAACAATTTCAAAGTCTATATATCCTTACATTGCTCTTACTTTATTCATGCTCTAAATTCTTGTTACATACGTCCAGTGCTTGACATCATAGACATTTAACATAGCTTATAAGTGTAAATTTTTTTTAATGTACCTTACACTTTTTCATGTTACTTTCACACAACCCACAATTACGTCAACCCACACATCCCCTACACACACACACACACACACACACACACACAAATACACACACTCACCAGAGGGCATTTGAAGGGCAACTTGTGAGTTGTCAGATGGTTGTAGAGGCTGATGGTTGTATTTTAGCTTTTTTTTTTCTTTCCTTGTGGTGCTGTCGCTTTGTCTCTGCAGCACAGTGGAGTTCTATTTCATTACGTGGAGTTCCTTCTTGCATGGATTTCTTCCAGGAGTGCTTATCCAGTGCAATGGGTTCCCAATTGCTCGATGTGATTTTGATTTTCTTCAGATTGGTCTTGATATTCCTCCTCAGGGAACCATCACCTTATCGTGGTGGAGAGATTTTTGTGTCCCTATGAACTCGAGAGCCTTGTTGTCTGGAGCCTTGTGTTCCTGGTAGGGTCTCCCATAGAAAATTGGTGTCAGGCAAGGGACGAGACTAAGAATGTTTGAAGAAGACCCCATGAAACATGAAGAAAGAAGTGATGCTACCCTGCCCGGAGGAAGCCTGGGTCCTTGTCTGGAGCCAGCTCCAGAAGGAGGGCCTGTCAGCGAGCGCCTGGTGGTCGGGTTTGCCCAGAAACCCAGCTAGGCACAGCTAGAAGAAACATCGTGGATACTTCTCCATCCTGTGGACCCACCACCTAGAAGGAGATAGGAGGGGGAGTAAGGAGCCAGAGCTTGTGTGAGAGGTGGAACGGTACCAGATAGATCTGATGGGACTCATCTCTACACAAAGCATCAGCTTTGGAACCAAAGTCCTAGATAGGAGTTGGACTTTTTTCTTCTTTGGAGTTGCTCATAGTGAGAGATGCCAGGCAGGTGTGGGGATACTCACAAGTCCCTGTCTGAGTGCTACTATATTGGTGATTACCCATATGGACGAGAGGGTCATCTCACTACAGTTTAGTTGTTGTTTTTTTTTTGGGGGGGGGTTCTGACTATTGTCTGTGCCTATGCACTGAACAGCAGTTCAGAGTATTTGGCCTTTTTGGAGACCTTGGAGTTCTGAATGGGGCTCCTGTAGGGGATTCTGTCATTTTACATGGAGATTTTGATGCACTCGTGGGCAATGATGGAGACTCATGGAGGGACGTGATAGGGAGAAACGGCCTCCCCAAGGTCGAGTAGTTTTTGGTTCTAGTTAGTTAATGATCTCAGCTCAACAACACAACAATGAACTACAGCAGCAGTAACAACTGGATCACCAATGACAGAGAAACACTGCTAAACATAAAAAAGAGAGCTCTCACCACAGTTGAGATCTCCTCACTCAAGATGCCCTCTCACAAGTCCCTGAATTGAGGAAGACCCAGTGGAGGAAGAAAGGTAGACTTGGGGTCCTGGTCCGGTTGAGGCAATATGCTTGCTGACCCCCACTCTCTAGCATGTTACTGGCCAATGTGCAGTCTCTGGAGAACAAGCTGTGTTAAGTTATGTTTGTGGATTTCTTTCCAGCCGGACACCAGGAACTGCAGTGTAATCTACTTCATAAAGACCAGGCTGTTGGTCTGGGGGGACCGAGAGACTGGACCAGGCCATTGAATCCCCAAGTTTCTCCCTTCACCAAGCAGATAGAGAAGAGGGTCCTGAGAGCCTGGTGTGACCAAAGGAACATTATCGACAATCGTAAGCTTCTGCTCGCCCGAAGTGGAGCACCTGATACTGCAGTGTTGGTCGTTTTGGTGTACCTGCAAATTCACAATTGCAGGTGTGTATACTTCCCCACAAGCTGACAGCACATATATAATTATATAGAGTGATCAACCTGAAAGAAACTGCTGTGATGCCCCTCCCCTGCAAAGACTTCAATGTGACTGTTTTCTTTTCCATGTCTGCAAGTAGGAGGGGCGTTTGTGGGAAAAGCTAAGCCAGAGCCGATATTTCTCCTTGCTCCAAAATGAGTGATGTCTTGGTGTCTTTCCAGCCTGGTAATTTTCCTTGAGAGTGGAAGAGTGCAAGTTGTCAGGAATACTTCCCTTTTGGAGTGGCTGCGGGGAAAGATAGTCGGCATCAGAGAAGCTGTGGTTGGACCTGGAAACTTGACAAACTGAAAACTGGTCTCTTCTACTCTGCTCCGTGGGTGGGAGGAAGCACTTACAGTAATCTGACTTTTTTGGTTTTTGTCTACTCCATGTTTCCTTCAATAGTTGGTTTCTTCTTACCACTACCTTGTGTCTGTCACCCTCCTTGGTGCAGTCTCAGGAGTCAGGCCGTAACAAGTGGGGGCTCATAATTGTTAAGTGTAGTCAATCAGTCTGGTAAGTAGGCTAGTTTTTTTCCCCCAGTTACTTCTGTTACATAACAGCTGTGAGTTCTGTTGGTTGTATAGCTGTTATATGGGTATTTTGTTGCAGAGTTTGTGTGGTTCAGTACACAATTCCGTGTAAATTGCTGCAGTTCTGTCCTCGTTAGGCTTCAGAGCAAATTCTGATGAAGTTCATTCGCTCTCGAGTGCGGTGTGAAAGTGGTTACAGATTCATCTCGGACGCACATCTGCAGCTGCAGGGGAGTCATCGTTTTCCCTGTTCCTTCACCAGACGGGCAGGCTTCAGTCCATAATTGCCCACCATAAGTAACACCTGAAGCCTTGGGTAGGAGTTTAGTGAGATCTGGTTAGGCATTTTGAGAGAATGAGCTGTGGTGATTGTTTTCAGATGTGTATGAGCTGCTGAGCTCTGGCTTTAAGTGTAATAGGGGGTAAAATCATTGTGCATCAGTTTTGGGTCGTATGTAATTCTGACTTCTTTTGTAGATGGATGTATGAGTAGACACATTTGGTGCATCTGTCTTGAGTGCAGCTCAGGTGAGATCAGAGCTCACTTTTGAGCAGAGAGAGACTGCTGTTTTTGCTAGCTGAAATTGACAGGGTCGGCTTAGAGACATGCAAATTGGATGAAGAGGCTCGAAAGAGGAGAATACAGTAAATGGTAGCAGAGAAGTGGCAACGGGCTTCCTGGCTAAACGGAAGGCTAAAAAGGAGAAAGCTCAAAATCTAACTGAGGCCGGCAAAGCCCTTGAGCAGAAAAGGGAGGGAAAGATGATAGGCAGCTGAGTGGGAGGGCGTCAAGAAGGAACAGGCTCTTGCTCCTCAGCAAGAACTGAAGGAAGCTGCTGGTGGTTATGATGTGGAGTAGAACAAGGCCCACGTCAGACTGACTGTCAAGACACCCGCCAGGGAAGCGGTGAGGGCAAAGAAACCTGCGGTAGCTAAAAGACCCGCCATCAAGAAGGAGTTGGCAAGAAACCCACGGCTGCCATGAAATCCCCATAAAAGGCAGAGAAGCCTACAGCAGCCAAGATTACCTAGAGCCCCAAGAAGGCGACCAAAAAGCCACTGCCCCAAGAAGACTGGAGCTAAGAAGGCTGTCAAGCCCAAGAGGGTCAAGCCTAAAGTGGTCTAGCCGGTAACAGAGCAGGGAGAAGCAGTGTGAAAATAGTAGAACTTAGGCCGAAGAGGAGAAAAGGAGAGAAAAGAAACGCAGTCACAACTCCGTCACCAAGCCCTTGAAAATGCTAGAGCTGTTCTATGTTCTCCCCTGGTCCTGGTAGCTACCTGCAACGACTGTCCATCTGAGCTGCAGGTGGACGCATGTGCTGTCGATGTAGGTGCGGTGTTTTAATCAGTCTGACAGTGGTGAGGGTTAGAGAAGTTTGACTTGTACTAGATGTTAGTTCGATATTCTATGATTCTTTTTCAGGTATTGTTTTCCACTTTTTCGCCAGCTCTATTTCTTCGAGTTTTTTTTTATTCTGAGGATCCAACCAATATTAATGTGTAGTTGCAAAATGGAAAAGTTAAATAGAATAATTTTGAATTTGTCAGCTCATGTGATAACAAGCTCAACTCGTATTTAAAAGACATCACCACCCTACAAGTGGGTTTGCAGAGCTGCTTGCTGGGAGAAAGGTATCGGCATCTACTGTGCCTCATGGTCCAGACACACATACACATATACCCATTGTAATAGCATGCCTCATCATGGCAACGTTTTGATTTTTATCTTCTTTTTTTATTGAACTCCAAGGGATGAAGGCCCATTGGTTAACCCATATATCACTTAGCCTCCCCCTCATATCAACATTATTTAATAACCATGATATTAAGTATTGATTCGGAGACAATTTGCAAATGTATCACTACGGCAATTATGAGCCAGCCGCTTCGGAGTAATAAAACATTAAATATGGATATAATCACAGTTAAGGAAATATCAGGCCTTCTAGACATGTTTCCTCCTTTGGAAAGGCCAGCTATACGTTTCTATGATACAAACGAATGACGAGCTTTATAGTAAACCCTGTTCTGTCTATCTGTGACTGTTCTAAATGGATCACATCCAATATGCAATGAAATTTAAACGTTTGAGACACAATTATTGAAATCCTTTGTAAAAAAAAATCAAAGATTCAACTCGGTTTGTTGGATGGTACATCTCTCAGATTTCATACATAAGTACCCATAGAAATCACAAGAACATCATGAAAAGTAAGCCACTTTATTTGGTCATAGCATTCTCCCAACAAAATGTATCCTCTGCATTTAATCCATCCTATTTTATAGGAGCAGTGGGCAGCTACAGCACCCGGGGAGCAGTTAGGGGTTCGGTGTATTGTTCAAGAACACTTCAACGTGCTCTCTGGAGGAGCCAGGGATCGAACCAACAATCAAATGATTACTAGATGGCCTGCTCTACCTCCTGAGCCAGGCCGCCAATGAGACATCTCTACTCTTGCAGAACTGCTCCTGCCCCCTCCTCTTAACTGGTTTGTGATTTAGAAAGTAAGTTTGGCTAATTTGACTATGGCATAGAGAGGTGAATATATCGCTGTTAACATTTGAACTGTATTTCTACAAAATATACATCGAGGTCTGCCATCTGGGGTTTCCGTCAACCACAGCATAAATATATTCAATAGAAAGATTTATTAATTTCTTAAGTTGATTAACCTTCAAAATATTGCACAAAACTTCTTATCAGCCACCTTGCAAGCAACAAAAACCCATAGACGGGCTAATGAAATTGGGGACATGGCTTCCTGCATTCCGTCTCTGCCGTTTATCCGCTCCTGGTCTTTCCAAAAAGTAACTTGATTTATTTGTCATTGTACATAAATATAATGAAATTTGTCTTCTGCATTCAACCCATCCTATTGTGTAGGAGCAGTGAGCAGCTGCAGTGCCCAGAGAGCAACTCCAGTTCTTTTTCCTCTTTCCTTGATCAGGGGCAGCAGAGACAGGAGTATTAACCCTAACTCCAGCTGCCTGTCCCTAAAATGTCCCTGTGGGGAATTCTATCTCCTGGTTCCTTTTGAGACAGTGGCGTCTCTTTGCCTCCATTATCTTGTAATTTGTAGAGGATTATGCTCTGAAGCACACCCAGTCCACCCCATTGCTTAAGAACTGTGACAGCTTACAATAATTGCCATGCTAATTAACAGGAACTAGCAAAGCACACTTCTTAACCTCGCCAGTCCGGATATGATGAATTGCTTTGATTCATGTCTCCGGCAACAGAGCTCGGCAGCTTCTGAGCCAAGAGAATCATCAATTTTAGAAAAATGGCTGGATAAAAGCTTAGATTTACAGGGTACTGAAAGTTATCTAGACACCGAGATGAAAGATTTAAATTACTTTTTTTCTTCGTATTAAAAATAACACGTGTGGATGCAGGTCAGACTCAAGTCATTGACTTGGAAAGTGAAAAATGGTTTTCCAGGCATAGCGTGACTCAACCATTATAGAGTAAATCTGACTCCATCTTACAATACTGTGATCACAACTATGCTCCAATCCTGTGAATAGTACTCATTACCACTGAATGCACAGTCAGTGGTTGCATATGAAACCATCCTTTTCTTGGTTGGTATGCCACTGTATTGTTTATAAGGGTGGAATATTTGCAGTCAGCTCAGACTGAAGAGTTCAACTGTACGAGTGGTGAAATGATCCTCAATAAGAATTTATATCTAGATGAATTGATTAACCTTCATTCATAATGTGTGTGCTAAGAATATCTACCCTATCTGATAGCAACAGATTGCGAAGAGATGAGGCCACACTTGGAGCCAATAACTATGATGGATGTTTCGCGAAAAAAGGGGAATCAGTTTAATTGGACGAGAGGTTATATTGGAAACCTAGCATTCAGTGTTTTCTAAGCATTAAATCACTTCACATGTTACCTGTTCTATAAATAATTTGCAATCCTAGCATAATTTACTGGGAACATTTTCTCAAGGTGGTGCTGATTTAAATTTGCAAGATGACACTGGAGACAACTCTTCAAAAAGCCACCCCCACTGAAATAAAAGGTGAAAAAGTCACACTTTATGATCTTTAGTTCCCTTTTCTGGCTGTGTAATTAATAGTGCTGCCATCAATGGTGCAGTGTTTGTTCTAAGCCTTCTTGTTAGTAGGAATAAGTAATTTTGAATCACTGTCAGGGATATGATTAATTACCTTCCTTTTTACCAACTGAGGCTTCTGTAGGGTATTGAAATAGATTGATAATACCGTCACCCCACGATTTGCTTTTGGAGTGATGAAGGACAAGATTAGGAACCAGTATATCAGAGGAACAGGTTGGAGGGTTTGGAGACAAAGCCAGAGAGACCAGACTGAGATGGTCTGGACATGTGTGGAGGAGAGATGCTGGTATACTGGGAGAAGGATGCTGAATATGGAGCTGCCAGTCAAGAGGAGAAGAGGAAGACCAAAGAGGAGGTTTATGATGTGGTGAGGGAGGACATGCAGGTGGCTGGTGAGACAGAGGAAGATGTAGAGGACAGGAAGAGATGGAGATGATGACCTGCTGTGGAGACCCCTGATGAGAGCAGCTGAAAACTGCAGTAACTTTACCGTCAGTATACTTGACGAGTTAACATTTGAAGTGAACATGTTTTATTGCCACACATTCAAAGCCAGTGGGATTTGTTCTCTGTATTTAACCCATCCTATTGTATAGGATTCAGTGAGGGCCACTATATTGCTGCATCCAGGGAAAATTTGGGTCTCACAGTCTTGCTCAAGGACACCTCAAGTGTCACCTATTTGTCAGCTCACTGTACTTGTAACTGAAGACGTCACCTATTAATTCAGTTGTCTGAAGACACAAACACAACAGTATTAATGTGGTTTTACTAATAAGTGTCCTGCAATGTTAGATTTTTTTAATGTCAACACATATCTCCATGTACTGCTTTGTCAATTTGCTTCCTATGCTTCACACATCTCTAATTTTTATCCTTCAGGTCAGCGGAAAAAAATAGTCCTCATATCCAGTGTGGATTGAATGGGTAATAGGCCCTTACGCTGTACAGCCTGCAGGGGGCAGAAGACGTGTGTTGTAAAACTGCTCAAGTCAGGAGCCAACCCCAGTATCAAGCACAAGAGTGGTATACCCTCTAAGATGAACCATCTTCTATTTATCATGTTCATTTGATGATACATTAGGATCAAATGATCGTGACACTTCTGTTTTGTGAAAATGAATTAACGTGTTTTCAAAGAAGTTAAATCAGGCCCTCACTGGTGTCCACCAATGTAATTACAATTTGTCCTGTTCCAAGTGGGGTGAGAGGTACCTAATCTATTGAGTAGCTGGCTTGTTGCAGACCAGACAGTGTTTGACCTGGCTGATGGTGATGAACTGGGACAGGTCCTAGATGACTGGCAAAACAAAGTGAGTAAAGAAAAAAGATGCCCCACTAATTTATGTTCACTCTTTTGTTGGTTTCCCACACATCCAGAATTAATTTGCAGGAGCTAGAGCTGAAACCATGTCATCTTATCACTGTTCCAATAAGACATCAACATGTACAGATTAACCCACCCGGGGACCCCAGTGCAAAAATATACTGTGGACCCCTTCAAACCCGATTGACTGTCCACTCTGTGCACTGTCTATGTACAAAAAGATGATTTGGGCTCTCTCAAGATTCCTATCGTGTCAGCTGATTTGTTTAAACGGTACATATCATAACCCAATTTACATTATGACCTCAGAAGGATAAGAGCAATGCACTACAGAAGTGTGAAGGTCCTCTTTGGAAGGTGTGTTATTTAATGGATACAAATGGTTCAACAAACACTTCTACTAAGAGCCATTTTCTGAAAATAATTCTCTTTCAACAGCGTTCCCGATTTCCTGGCTGGCACTCCCACTGGGTTGTTATTGAAGATGGAACTCTGTCCTGGTATTAAAGACGGTAAGACATTTGTTCATGGATGCTTTTTCTATTACATACATTTTCCAAATCTATATGTACATATATACTTCAATAGAGGTTCTCAATTGAGGAGATATTCTTGACAGTTTGTTTGGCATTATTCACTAAACGTTTCATCCACTAGAAGCTAGCTTGTTTCTGGTACTTGGAATGAAAGCAAAGTTTAATTCTTCCAAGTAAATCCCCTTTGGTACCAAATGACATCTGTAGGAAGTTGAATATATTATCTTGTTTTTTATCTGATGTAGATCTCTTGTCTTTCCAGAGCTGGTCTACTGGCCAGCATCAGGAAGCAGGGCTTTAAATCTCTAACTCAAGTTTATCATGTGGAAGTTGTCCTCTCACTATCAATGACTCCCTTTCTTCAATCATAGGAGTTGCAATAACAACCCCCCCCCC
>OMLC01012321.1:1207-20352 GCA_900302585.1 Regalecus glesne | reverse complement strand
CAAAGGGGCCGTATCTGCTCAGCATGCAGGTGCAGCAGCACAGTAGCAGCAGGTGGTGAGGTCCTGAGCAGACACACACACACACACACACACACACACGTGAGGCTGCTGCTCGACATGGACAACAGACAGAGTGGTCCCCCTCATCACCCCTTCTCCATGGTAACGACTGTTGCCCGCATCAGGAGCTTTCTTCATGTGTGTCCGTGTCCATACAACAAGACGTGTCCTCTGCATGTGTCCCATCCTGCAGGATAGGAGCAGTTCCAGGTTCAACACGAAGACACACAGAACGATGAGGAGGCCTCCAGATTAGGATGTGGTGTCTCCACATAAAGGAGCGTGGATGTGCGTGGCCAGCAGGGCTGAGTTGGTCCAGACTGCTCCATCAAATGCCCTGAAAGAGGCTGCTCTCTGGATGTAGCCCGTCCTGCTGAACAGGAGCAGCCAGCAGCTGATATGTGGGGCTTGGGGAGCAGTGAGGGGCTCAGTGTCTTGCTCCAGGACTCCTTGGCATGCTTTCTGCAGGAGTCAGGGATGGGACCACCAATCCTCCATTTATATCTGCAAATACTGGGCCTCCCTTCATAAGAGGGACAAGAGCAGAACAGAACGATCAGCCAGAACCACTGACAGGGATCAGTGGTTCTACCCTCTGGGCAGAGGGCATCCTGAGGCAGCGTGATGCTCTGGGGAGGTTCGGCTGGAGAACCGTGGCTCCCGGCCTGCATGTGGACGCTGTTTTAACATCCACCATTAACTTAAATGAGCCTGAGACCACGGACAGCCCTCCCTGGTGACAGCACGCCCTGATGGCCTCAGGGGGTTTTAATGTTTTGGCTGATTGACATAGTGTTTCTCTTCAAGCCTCATCATCCTTCCCGGTCATCACGATGGCTGGGAAGGAGGATGAGTCAGCCAAGGTCAAATCAGTGTCTTTGATGGCCGCCTTGGTCTCTGAGTAGCTGGTGGATTCTACCCTCACCTGAACTGAAACCTTTGTTGAAGGATTTTACTGAACGTTTTGTTGCTGGCTGACAGGCCGACTGTAGCCTGAGGCAAACGGGACTGCTACTGACCTCTGTTCTCTCTGTCTGCCATCTCCCCTCCTCCTCCTCCTCCTCCTCCTCCTCCTCCTCTCACTCCTGCCTCCAGACAGTGAGCCTGTTCCCCTCGACTGCCTGCGTCCACGCTCCTTCACAACAGTGCGCTCCTCCTCTCTGCACCACGACGTCGATGACTCTCGCCTGTCCATTAGCTTGTATGATCTGAGCCTACAGCAAGGGGATGGAAGCCACGCCCACCGCCACACTCTCCACCTGGCCTCAGCCTCCACCTCCTCCTGCCCCATCCCGCAAAACTCCCTCAACTCCCAGCAGTCCTCCCTGCTGCCCTCCAATCTGGGGAGTGACCTCCACTTCCACCAGCTCCGTGGCACCCACATCAAATCTTTAGACGAGCAGACGGTGGCACGATCTGACCACACCCGCTCTGACCACACCCGCTCTGACCACACCCGCTCTGACCACACCCGTGAAGAGCGCACCTTGGTCTTCACAGACCGGCCGCTACACACCGATGAGACCGTCTTCATCAAAGTCACTAAGTCCAGCCCAGCCCGCTCAAGCTCGCTGTCCTACGGCGTGACCTCCTGCGACCCAGCGGTTCTCCAGCCCAGCGACCTGCCCTACAACCCGGAGACTCTGGTGGACCGGAAAGAGTTCTGGGCAGTGTGTCGGGTCCCGACCCCTCTGCAGAACAGCGACATCCTGGGCTTCTTGGTCAACCAGGAGGGGGAGCTCATCCTCAGCCACAACGGCACCAACGTTGGTATGCAGGTGTGTGTGGACAACTCCCGCCCCCTCTGGATGTTCTTTGGTCTCCACGGAGCCATCAACCAGCTGAGGATTCTGGGTAAGTCAACAGAAAATCACACACATCCACAGCAATCAGTGCACAAGTATCCCGAACTCTGCCTTTAGCACCTTTAGCTATTTCTCCATCACAGCAGGGTCGTGTAGGAGCAGGGAGGAGGAGGCTCTGTCCACAGGCGTCCCCCTCGTGGTCGACGCCTCCGGAGGGCTTCTGTGACGGTGGGAACAATGAATCTGACGGTCACAGGACACAAGCCGGTGGTTCTCAGATTAGTTGTAGTCTGGTGGCGTGAGGCTGCTGCAGTCTCTAGATTTTAAACACGTCAAGTCGATGCCATGACTCCATGCCCAGATCTGAGAAAGCTCCTCAAGCAGCAGCACGTCCGGTAGACCGGTGGGTCCAGTCAGCGAGCTGAGCGGAGCGGCTCGTGAGGCTGAGACGTGCAGACAGAGCTGCAGCTCCTGTCGTCACACACGGCAGGTTCTCTGCATCCAACCCATCCTATGGTATAGGAGCAGTGAGGAGGCCCCATGTGGGGCTCGGGGAGCAGTCAGAGGTTCAGTGTCTTGCTCGAGGACACCCCGAAGGTGTCGAACCACTGATCTGTGAATACTACCTCAGCGCCCTGTGGCCTTGAGGCTGTCTCACAGAAAGCTGGTACGGAGGATGTCCTGGAGGACCCGGCAGGGTTTGCTGAGCAGGTCTACATAAGAGGAGGGCCCAAACCACTTCACACTCAGAAACCAACCACAGACCTACAATAGACTGAATGTACGTTGAGACGCGTGCAGCCTAGGGCAGCTTTTTCTGACATTTTACTTTAGGTGAGTTATTGCTCCGCCCCCATTCAGGTCCATCCAAGTCTCTGCCCCGCCCCCTGACAACATGGGGACGGCTGGTGAGATGTAAAACGGACCTCAGTCAGTAGCGTCCACACTAGACTCCACACACTGACGTAGAGAGGAGGAATACCACGCAGGGCTCTGCATACAGGCTGGCCCTCGCGTTAAAAATGTCCTCCACACATTCCACTGAGGACGGTGGTGTCACAGCCGGCCATAGATACTCTAGTCCAGTGTGGATGGAGAGCTAGAACAACAGGGAGGGGACGAGCTGGGCGTCCCCTGCAGCTGTTCACACAGGGCTGGTTAATCTGGTGATGAACAGGTGGGATCAGGGCTGGGCTCATGGATCCATGCTCAGCTGTCATGGCTGGAGGGGAGTCGGCCGGCCTCGGGATTAACACAGAGACAGGGCGGAGGAGAGAGGGGACGAGGGAGGGGCGTGAAGAGAACCTATTCTATACTTCTATTCACAGAACCGCTGATCTCCACCTCATTGTACGTCTTCGTCTCTCCAGCAGGTTCTGTCTCTGTCACCTTGACTTTCTCTGCTGACCGTCAATTTAAACTTTATTTAAAGCCCGATTCCCGTGTTGCTACTTTCTGTCCCATCACCTTCATGACCCATGTTCTCCTCTGTCTGGTGCCGGAGGCTCAGCGGTCCGTAGCCCGGTACTGAAACCTGCTGTCTGGAGAAGGAGACCCTGGGTCCCCATGACAATACTGTTCTGAGCAGAGGTTAAATAAAGTTCACAGAACACCTTAACAGACACCCTGTGGGGGCGGAGGGAAACCTCATCATCAACAGCCTGACACTACCCCCCCCCTCTGGCAGGAGAACCTTCCAGGGTGGATGAGTTCTGCTTCACCCTGTGCTAGCTGGCCTCCACACATTAGCCCAATGCTACAGGCTAGCAGCGGCTCCGTGTTAGCTACACGTGGTTCCGCTCTGTGTGCATGTGTGCAGATCCCACACACAGAGACACAACAGAGAGCTGGGGGGCACCAGAGAGACCACCGGCATGCTAACCTAGCATGCCTTAGATCTGACCGCTGTCCTCCAACACACACACCTTTATGTCGAGGCCCTCAGGGAGTCGTCAGAAGGGGCAGTGCACCGAGAGGCCTCGGGGACCGGCCCGAGACGTGATGGCTAGGAGGGGAGTCACGTCCACACAGCAGCAGCAGTGGAGGGGGACGTCCTCCGGCCATGGTCACCCTCCATGGCTCCACTGCAGGGCAGCAGCCTTTCACCCTTTCAACAAGTCGTTTGTGTCACGCCCACACAAACCTGTGACTCTCCATCCCTCTGCATCCCACAGGCTCGACCCATGTGGGAGACCCGAGGGCCTCACCCAACCCCAGCTCGCCTTCCTCCTCTCCTCCTCATCTCTCCAGCACCCTGGGCGGTGGCGGCGTCTCCCATACGGGGGTCCTCGGAGGGTTGTGCACCGCAGCCCACGGCAGCTCCACAGAGGGTACGTACAGCCAGGGGGCCGCCAGGCAGCAGGGGTCTGGTCAGGACTCTCAGGGGGCCGGGGGGAGCAGACGTCAGACGTCACAGGCTGGCTGGTCAGCCACATCCAGCTGTGTGCTACAGCCACAGCTGGATGTGGACATGAGAGATTCATGTGTGGCCCGTGTGATGATGCAACACTCAGGCTCAGACAGGCGGTGGTTTGGATGCCTGTACAGACACCTCTAGGCACTAAATGCATGCTGGGTAATGCAGGTGAGGACATCTCATGAGGCGGTCAGTTCATGTGGACCCGTTTACTGAAGAGCCTCTCATCAGCCACTAACTTACAACTACTGATGGCCACCATGTCTCCTGAGCTGGGCTCTGCACCGTAGGCCTTTTGTCAGGTTGTCAGTTTACCTTTAAGCCTCGCATTCCTTTGGCCCATCGTCACTACACACGTACCTCAGCAGCCCCACCACGTCCTGTCCTCAGACCCTCACACCAGACCTCAGAGACCTTGAGCACAGAGAGAAGGGGAGAAGCCTCAGGGAGGGGAGGGTCTCCCTCCTGAGACAGACAGGCGTGTACACACATAGACGTACCTCCCAGCACACTCCGCTGACAGCATGGCAGAAGTGTAGTGATGTGAGGATGAGGAACATCTCCTTCAGTCGGAGTGAACGCTGGTTCCCTCCATGAAGGTTGAAGTGACATCCGTGCTCTTACCCGACTGACACATTCTGTCTCTTTCTCTCCCCTTTTGATTGTGACAATGGACCCCCAGGGACAACCCCCAGTTCACCCATCATCCTACCCAAGTCCCCTTCCTTCCCATCAGGCCCTGGGGCGTGGCCTGACGAGTGCTCCATCTGCTACGAGAACATGGTGGACACGGTCATCTACGCCTGTGGACACATGTGTCTCTGCTACACCTGCGGCCTCAAACTCAAGAGGATGTCCAACGCCTGCTGTCCCATCTGCAGACGGCAGATCAAAGACATCATCAAGACCTACCGCAGCACGTAGGGACGGCCCAGCAAGGACACACCAGACCTGCAGAACCAGTGGGTGTGGGGTGGGACCCGGAGACGAGGCCAGGGGAGGGGAGGTGGTCATTTCAGGGAATGTAAACTCTGCTACTTGAACTCAAAAGACACATCATTTTAAAGACTCATGGTCGGAAGGTCGTCTTGCACAACAACTCCTGGAGTCCTGCTGTTTGCCTGGGACCGTCAGTAGTTTAACATTTAGAGTCGGTTCATCTCAAATCAGCGGTTCCACTTTGTGACCGAGGGCATCCTGATATCAGCCCACTGCGTCTCCCTGGGCCGCACCACAGGGCATGTGTGCTCATCAGTCTGGCACCACTTCTGTCTGTGTTCTGAGCCCGGCTTCCCGTGGACAGACACAGCTCTGGCCTCCAGGTGGCGGCTCCACGGCTTTGGGTCGTGTCGCTTAAAGACACAGGGACTTGATTACCTTTGTAGGAATAACACTTCTTGTACCCATGTTGTCATGGTGATGTACCCTTCTGGTAGGTCCACACATGTTGTCCATGGTAGCCGTCTTGATGCACTAGCTAGCTAGCTAGCTGCCTGCAGTTTGGTACGTTGCAATGATTTCAGCCCTAATCTCAGAAAATCCCCCACCGTTGACCAAGAGGATGATGCTGATTGGCTGTAGTGTGAGAGTTACAAGCTCCCGTCCCGTGTCTTGTAGCCTCTGCACCCCAGAGTCTTCATCACAGGGGAGGAAATAGGAAGTGGCTAGAAAGACATTGGATATTCCTCAGGGCCTTTTTTCTTCAGGAGATATGAACCGTTTCCCTCACCCAACACACACCCAAACCTGACACCGTGTGCTCGAGATGAATGGAGAGTCCTGGAAAAGCTCCCATGGCAACACAGGAAGTGCAGGAGTGTTACCATGGCAGCAGCAGTCAGCACAGATATGACCCGGCCTCCGCCTCAGCCCCTGCCTGAGTCGGGAGTAGATGTGCAGCAGTTTGCTCTTCTGTGTCTCTGCTGAGTTGAGATGAAAACCTCTGCACCAGCATTTAGAGCTGGAGGACCACTACATCCTCCTCCAGGCCTGCGGAGGCTGTAGGTCACATTTCTGACTACTGTCCCTGTAGTGGGGCAGGCTGCAGCTGCACTAGCAGCCACAGCTCACAGCAGGACCTGCTTGTGCTCGAGGCAGGGAGGCTTCTCTACGAGCACCAGACGGGGCTTCAGCCGATGCTGCTACCAGCCTGCTGCCCCTTGTGGCCTACGCCGGTGTTGACGTTTCACACATCTCCTGCCACACACAGTCGGTGGGGCCACGCTTTCAGAGTTAATCCCCATCTGAATGTGAACTTGTATTGAGGACAGACAGATGACGTCCTCTGGACTGGTTGGACTGATGAGGGAAATTGGCTACGTCTACTTTTCACTTTGCTTTGGTCAATAATCATGATTATAATGTTTTATTCTAGTTTGTGAGAACAGTGAAACGTGGTTTTCTAACAGAAGCCCTACTTGAGGAGGTAAAGGTGACCTGGCACCGTGCAGCAGACACAGCAGTGCCCGGTCACAAGCTCCCTACTGCCAGGTGGAAGAGTCCTCTAGTCTGGATTTACAACACTCTGGATAGAAGGAGGTTTTATTCCAGTTATTTCCACCTCCCTAATACCAGCCTGTCTCTGTTGGGTCTGGTCTGCCGAGACCCTCTGTCTTCACTGCCACCTGTCTGGCAGTGCCCCCGACCCCACTGGTTCTTCCTGTAGGTGGTGGTCCACAGGATGGAGAAGTGTCCACCTTGTTTTATCAGGATTAGCCCGGCCAGGCTCCATGCTAAACTCAGTTGCTAGGCGTCTGCTGACGGGCCTCCTTCTGGGCCTGGCACCAGATGAGGACCCCGGCTTCCTCCGGGCAGGGTAACGTCACTTCTTCCTGGATCATTCATGGGGTCTTCTTAAACCATTCTTAGTCTGGTCCCTCACCAGAGCCCAGGTTGCCGTGGGAGACCGACAGGAGCACAAGGCTCCAGACAACACAGCTCTCAGGTTCATAGAGACACTCAAACCTCCATGGTGAGGTGACGGCTCCTCAGAGAGGAGGTGCAGCATCTAGTCAGGAGGTCACCTGGTCTCCTCCCTAGTGAGGTGTTCCAGACACGTCCAGCTGAGAGGAGGCCACGGGGTAGACTGAGGACCAGGTGGAGGGATTAGATCTCCACCCTGGGACCACCTCAGGACCGCCAGTGGATGGAGGAGAAGGGAGGTTTGGGGTCCCTGCTGAAATCTGCTACCTCCATGCCCCGGCCCTGGACAAGCAGCTGACGATGATGCTTTCTGGTTCAGTTCTCTGTGTGTGTGTGTGTGTGTGTGTGTGTGTGTGTGTGTGTGTGAAGCTTAGCTCCCAGCTGCGTGTTAGTAGTTCCTATACAGTGTGTAGTGTGGAAGCCACGGCTGTGTGGTGATGTTAAATGTCACTTTATAAAGCTCCTGATTGTACTTTTCTAAGTGTGTAGGCTACAGTTGCTCTCTGGGATTAGACTACGGTAGGTTTGACTTTGTGACTTTGACCAAAACCTTAGACTGACGTTAGTGTTGCTCTGTGTGATCTGCTCTCTGCAGCTGTAACCCCCCGTGGTGTGAAACATGGCAGATGGATGTCCCATTTGGTTTTTTACATTGCATACAGTCTATAATCACTGATTCTGGGCCATGTGAGACGATGCTAAGCCACTGGGGCAGCAGAGCCGCGGTGGCCGGGCCCTTTGCTCTGTGGTTCTGGACCCCGTCGGTCTGGAGCCTCAGGAGGAGGCACCACGCTCTCGTCCTCCTCTCCTGGATGAGGAGGTTTCTAAATAGCAGTCCCTTGAATGTTGTTGACCTTGTAATGTATTATTTATGTGGTGCTTTCAACCCCTGCTGAATGGTCTGCAGTGGGTTTCCTCCACACCACCTGCTGAGTCCTGCACGATGGCCGTCGGCACATCTGGGCCGGCCTCGGTCCCTGCTTCTCCCACTGAAGGGTTTTATTGCTGGTGTGCAGTGTTCGTCCAGCCTCGGTGAGGCCTGGGACCGGGACCGGGGGAAGACAGCCTCCATGACAAACGGCCGGAGGTCCTGGACAGGCAGACCGGAGCCCTTGGCTGAGACTGGGGTTCTGGAGCAGCACCGTGTTCCTGCATCGTTGAGACACAGCCGCTGATCCTCTTCTCTCACGTCTGTTTAGTTTCATCCTGTGTCCCGTCTGTAGCTCCTGGATGTCTGTGAGCTGTTTGGTGACAGTCGAATGATTGTGGTCAATAAAGTTTCAAGGAGACATGTTGTGCAGGCTGGTGACTCAGTTTCCCATAGCAACACCAGTCACATGGCAGCCGGATGTGGTTCTGCTACCAACACAGGCCCGCACCAGTTCATCAGGACCATTAAATGTCCCCACAGCTTTGGAGACACTGCTGGTAGCTTTAAAGCTGTGATGGAAAATGGCCGTCAGCCACTTCCAAGCCCTGCGGGCATCTACAACCAAGGTGTGCAGGACACAAAGATGTCTACGGTGTGATTCGGTTTCATTTTCAAATCCCACTGGCTGAGCCATCTGGTCAGAGTGAGGGGAGGAGCAGGACGTCCCAGCTGTCCAGTTAACAGTGAAATGTTCATCAGCAAACACACTGAACACCATATGAACACCCTCAGTCACCGGACCGTCACACCCGTCTGGGATCAGGACTGTCGGCCTGTCAATCATCTGTTAAAAGCTCCTCCTTCTGATACAGATGTGTAGAGTGAAGGCTGCCCTGGTCCGGGGAAGGATCAGGGGTCAGGGGTCAAGGTTAGGCTTAGGGGTTGAGGGGGTTAAACACGGTGCTGCTGTGTCTACATGTAGCGAGCCTGGCTGGACTCCAGCTGACATGTATGTCCCACGCCCCTGTGGAGGGACGGCGGTCCAGCTACGTCACCGGCCCATTCAGGTAGTCTTAGCAACAGCGTCTCGCTGCTCCTGCCTCTGTCATTTGTAGATTCCTGACTGGTCACTTCCAACACTGGGAGAAGCCCATGTGATGAGGACAAGAGAAGCTACGTAGTCACAAGCCACACCTGCAGTCCTACACGAGTCCACCTGGACGCTGCCTCACACGGCTGCTTGTCTGTCACAGGAAAGTGATGCTGGATCAGGTTTCAGGAGCTGCTATGCACTGGCCCAGAGACAGATGCAGAAAGACAGAGAGACAGACAGAGACAGAGAGAGAGACAGATGCAGACAGACAGAGAGAGAGAGAGACAGGTGAGGGATACATCTGCAGGTATTCCTGGTTTGGAGTCGACTCCCTCCAGGATAACGACTCTCTGTAATGGATGCTGGTCAGCAGCATGTGAAGGGTTAACTTTGGGCTCACTGAGTGTTTAGCATCACCGCCATCTGACCATCCCAGCACAACATGAGCAGCAGTGGGACCTCATGAGCCCCTCAGGTGAACGGCTGCCCTTTCCCAAGTGAGCATGATTCTCTGAACTGCTGTGTGAGGGGGGGGGGTCATAATCAGTCTTCATCAGGGACACAATACTACATCTCTCCACAGTAATGGATAACAATGAGCCAAGCCTTCCAGATACCCTTCATTCTGTTGCCCTCGGCCTCCACGCTGCCTCTCGAGTCATGGCCAGCTACACGTAAGCAGCATGGCTCAGGTTCTTAAACTCCCCTCCCCCTTATTCTGGCAGCACAATGAGGACAACCCAGATAAACGTCTCCACTCATTAGAAGACCGTCACTTTGACCCCTGGCCAGGTCTCCTGGATCGTAGCTCATCCCACCCTGCAGACCCACAGGGAAACACGGACATTCAAAACACCAAAGATAGTACATTTAATATGGTTTCTCTTTAGGACAATGCGAGATACAATGTAAACATGTACATTATACAAAAAGGGAGGATCTTTACAAATTAAGTGATAGAAAAGAAAATGTCCTGTTTTCCAAAGAAAGGAACATTGGCCAAATGCATTGAGGAACACTAGAAAAGACTTCCTCCTGCTCCGACTCCCGAGTCAGCACATCACGGTGTGAGCAGGACTCCTGCACGAGGCCACCAGGTGACTCATCCCTGGAGGACTCGGCCACATTCACAGAGGAGTCAGGGGAGCGAGAGCGGCCCGGACGTCTGAGCAGAGCTCGTGGCATCTCAGGGTCTGTCAGAGAAGAGTGAAACATAACTGGGGCATAATGGTGGTCAGTGAAAACCAAGAGGGAATCCAAAGAGCAGCACCTCCTTTGGCCCGACGTCAGACGCGGTGGTGCACGATGGAGCACACATGCTGGTAGTGGGTCTGTGACGTTGTGATGGACAAGGAGCTAACAGTGGAGCTGATGCTTTGAAACCTTATCTCCATGGAGAGTTTTGGCTTCTTTCCATAACACCGTGATGACAAATGTTAGTGTACAAATGTAAAAAGTGCTTTCCAGGATTTTATCAAGTCAAGTCTCCACGAGTCCACTTCAACCCTCACTGGGATCCAATCATGGAGCACTTTGGCTGTGAGCTCACAAAGACCACAAGGCTCCCAAGAGGCCTGAGAGCTCTGAACGGCCGGAGGGCTTCAGCAGCGTGGAGCAGGAAGCCGGCTGAGGCTGATCGAGTCCCACTGCTGTGATGATGGCCAATGAGAAGTCACACAGACACACAGGGAGATGCTGCAGGACAAGTGCCTCGCACGTGCAGCACGCCTGATTCTTCAACACAGCCTCTTTTGGATTTGAGACTGCCCCCACCGACACCCCAGCGGGGGTCTGAGGCCACGTTGCAGATGCTAACAGAAGATACTGCTGAGTCTGCCGCTAGCCTGAGGGAAAGAACAGCCACAGCTGGAAAGGCCTCGGTGCTGCAGTGGCCCAGTGAAACCAGCATGTCTGTTCTCCCTGTCTTTGATTTCTCTTAGCACACACACACACACACACACACACACACACACACACACACACACACACACACACACACACACACACACACACACACACACACACACACACAAACCAAACAAACAGAGGACAGGACTTCTATGTATGAGAGCGTGTGCACCTGCACTTGCTCAATATTTCCAAAAAAAAACCCGGCAATGAAATGAAAGACACAGAGACAAAAATTATACAAAGACGCACACAGACCAACTCAACACTGAATGTTAATCCATCCGTCATCATTTACCTCCAATCCAACCCCTTGTTCTCGCATACCACATTTATGCAACACACAGGGAACAATAATGAGCAAACTTTGCAAAAGACCATTGAGTGGCTGGAAAGCAGAGTATTTCCTATTGTATAGTGACCACAATTAAACTCTATTTGAATCTCTGAGGACATGAATGGGTCAGCTGAGGTCCGCACAACAATACAGCAAATGAAAACAAAGGCTACGACAAAGGGTATATTCTAGGTAAGGGTTGATATAACGCTTGTATGGGCCATCTATGATTCGTTATTATGAATGAATGACCACATTCTTCACATTCAGTTAATATTCAGAGGGACAAACGGTGGGTACAGCAGCAGAAAAAAAGTCGCTTCTTAGAAGAAGCTTTATTCGTTTGACATTGTACATATACACAGCTAAATTTATTCACTGCATTTAACCCATCATATTGTATTGCAGCAGTGAGACGCCGTAGCACCAAGGGACCAATTCTAGTTATTTTTCCTATTGGTTCGCTCAGGGGTTGAGGCAGGGGTATTAGCCCTGCATGTCATGCATGTCTTTTTGATGGTGGAGGGAAACCGAAGGAACCAGAGGAAACCGATACAGACACCAGGAGAACATGCAAACTCCACACAGGAAGGACCTGGGCCAGGATTCAAACCCAGTACCTTCTTGCTGTGCGGCAATAGTGCTAACCGCTGTGCCACTGTGCTGCATTGGCAATAATATAAGTAACTGATGGAATAAGATGAGAGTCATTGTCAGACCACTCACACAATAGAGGCAGCACAGTCTGGGTCTCCCCTCAAGTAACAAATATGGCATATTTATATATATATATACACACACACATATATATATACATAATTATTTTGGCTGCGACTGTCCTGCCCTGCTTCCCACTTTGCAGCTATAACACTGCAAATTTCCCCTTGTGGGACTAATCAAGGAATATCTTGTCTTATATCAAATTTAGGAGCATGTGCCAATTCCCATTAGTTTGTCTGCCGTTGTTGGAATAAGTTACATACCTCTTGCACTGCATTTGTATGATGACACTATTACAGGCATACCGTAGTGACATGTCAACTTGCAATATTCTTTTTTTTGTTGCATACTCATCTCCCGCTGTGTTTCAAAAACCAAGGCAGAGCTTATTGCCTTGTAGGAGCCATTATTACTTTGCAATCTTAATAAGGAGAAATGGCTACCAAAAGGTCAGAGAAGTGGGTTTACGATCAGATTGTCCTCATTTCAAATGCTGAACAGATGCGGAGATTTTGGCTGGGGGAAAATAATGGCTATATTTTCTCACCTCATAGATGTACACTCACCCAAGTGTCCTTCCTTAGACGAGGCAGTGACCCCTCAACTGCCACAGCCAGCTGTGGAGAGCCGTTGTTGCACTTGGCAGCAGTTGGCTGCCTGTGAACAGCAGGACATCACTGACCAAGGACACAGTGCCATCGATGTGAATTGCAACTGTTATGTGACTTTTATTTGGGGTGACTGTCTTAGCTTGTAATTGGAAATAGGCCAAGTATTTACCCCCATATGCTAACGCTACATATTACATAACACTGTGGACTTGTGAACTACTTTTAGCTATTTTTTGTGTTGCTGTCCTGTGTGGGGTTTTATTTTTAATATGTAGATTTGTGTGTCTGACTAAAGTAAATAAGTGATTGACTGACATTACTCACGTAAGCGTCCTGACGGGAGCTTTAAAATTAATGTTTTTTACGCCAGTTCAAGAACTAAAATTGGCTAATCCGAATCCCATATTAAGCTAACGGACAACCCTGAGAAACTAACTGACACACCAGAGACACTTAAAACTCCTACATAAAGGCTGATTTGTTGGACAATATGTCTGGATTACGTTTTAAGCTAACCGACAACCCAGGAAGGCAAGCTGCCCCATCAGAGACACTTATAAAACTGGTGTTTATATAAAGAGAGATTTGTCTGAGTTTGGCTGACGGAACATCCTACTCTGTCTCTTGTCGTTGAACGGTCTGTGAAATCCTACCTGAAGGAAACGGCATGGACGACACCAAGTGATAGAGTAAGAAGTAGAGGCTATGAGGGGTATTTTTTTGGGGGGGGTGTTGTGCATAAATCAATATTTTAATATGATATGATAAATAGAATATTGTATTATGTTATGTTATATCTTTAGAGGTACTTATTCACAAACCCTTTTAGGGGGTGAATCTACCTCATCCCCCCCCAAAATACACTAATGGTACAGCTGGACGTCGCTCCTGCAGGAGATAGCAGCAGATTCATGATACGATAATAATAATGATAATTCATTTTTCAGTCCCATAAGAGGGATTTGCAATTATTTCATGTTATTGTGGAGGAGGAGTCATTATCTGACGCCCAGGGAACAGCGTCTTGCTCAAGGACACCTCAAAAGGCTTCCTGCAGGACTGGGGATCAAACCTGCAACTTCCCAAAGACCAGACGACCACTCTGCCCACTGGGCGATGCCAGCCCTTAAACAGATAATTACATACTAAAAATAAACCCCATCTTCAAGTGTAGTTTCATTGTTGTCACTCATCTCTCTTATTAATCATCTAATCACGCACTTGTGCAATATATCCTAATAATGTATTCTTCTTGTTTTGTCTTCTTCTTATTTCATTAAGTATAGGAAATAAATACCCACAGTATTAGGGTACTGTAAATCCCAAGGGGGACACTCTACTGTGAGCTAAATAAGGTTTCTCTCCTGCATAATGCATATGGTTTATTTTGTGTGCTTTTATTGCTTCCTTTGTGCCTGAACAAATAAATAAATGCAATTATTGACTTCGATTAGGAAGGGAAAGCCAATTTATCTGGTCGTTGTATTCCTATGAAATTTGCCCCCTGCGTTTAACCCATCCTGTTGTATAGGAGCAGTGGGCAGCTGCGGTGTTCGGGGAAAAGATAGGAGGGGGTTCAGTGCCTTGCTCAAGAGCCCTTCAATATGCTTTCTGAAGGAGCTGGGGATTGAACAAGAGGGCTTCTGATTACCAGATGAGCTGTTCTTGAGCCATGCTCCCCCAATACATATACTTTTGCATTGTTAATACTTTAAGGAGGTTGCTAATACTTTTTAGTTGATTGTCAATACTTCAGAATAATTAATTGTTCCAAGTTGCTCCAGTATCCTTTGTACCTTGACCCTATGCACTCTGGATAAGAGCGTCTGCTAAATATCTCTGATGTGATATAAGCAGGCTTGTAATGCAACTCTAGTCGGGAAAGTTGTACAGGGAACAGAAGTATTTCATTTAAAGAGTTTCATTCTTCCAAAGTGTCCATTTCTGAGTTAAGCCAAAAACACCTGGTGGCCAAATTCTATGATTATTGTTATTATCTCCGAATGCCAGATGATTGTACGCACTAGGATACTCCTCTTATATATGCAAATGTCTTGAGAGCGCTAATAACATCAATGGCATCTCATAATGAGTTTTATTTCTGTGGCTCTCACAGGCTTGTTCATATCATCCAGTGGTGGATATCTCATCCGGAAAATGGAATTTGGGGCTTTTTGAAGAGTTCATAAAAGTAGCACGAATCTGGGCACAGACAATCGTCTTGGCACAATTTTCAATTAGTTGGATTCCATCAAGAAAGGAGACAGAGAGACAGTTTCATTTCGGTTTACTTTGTCTTTGACAACAGTTGCAGTTTGAGATGGCTTTAATTCTTTTTTTAAAATTTGTGATCTCTTTACAACATATTACACAGAATCATCAGAAGTCATTAGCGTGCTTGAATAATCCCAAGCATTAAAATCAAAACAGGGGAGAGAGAAAAGTAAGAAGCTCCAGGAATGTTACGGTGCATCTCTAACTAATACAGTACACAATACATACAGACGAGACTTCCTTTTAAAATACAACTTCATGCAGCCTGTCTTCTGTCAGGTGGCTGTGTGGCTTGGCAGGGATGGGGAGAGAAAAAAACCAAAGAAGAAGAAATATCCTAACTAATCCATGAAGCTGGACAGCTGAAACGACGACTGGCGAAACAAAACATCGGGTTATGAAACTGTGGATTATAGCACCTCCATTCCCTTTTATGACGGTTTAAAGAGGGACGTTCAGCTCCACCAACTAACCGCCCTGCTCACCGACCACAAGGATCACCATCCGTCTTTGGCATATGGGGGTGGGGGGAGGTGGGAGACTAGGGTAGGGGGCCACCTTCTAAAGAGAAACCAGAGAAGAAGAGAGAGCCCGGTCTGTTGTGACACACATGGACTTTGGCTTGGCTTAGCACACCAGACAAGTCTCCTCCTCCCCAAAGATTTCTCCTGAGGAGAGTAGCCAGCATCCTTTATCCCACTCTTGCTGTATCATGCTGCATCTGAAGCTAACCTCCTCCTTATCTCCTGCACCCCTCTCCCTCTGTCTCCTCTCTCTGTGTGTGTGTGTGTGTGATGAGTATTACTTCCGTAACACTGGGATGGGATGGGAAATCTCGCCCCTCCTCCGCCCTCTTGGAGCAGGACATGTACTCAAGTAGCAGCCACACAGCTCCTTCCACAACACAAAGTCAGAAGAGATATAATAGGATATTCTATGGGGCTAGAATACAATTATATTTCTGCCCTGCATCGGTAAACATGTTTCCCACATGGTTTTTTTTTAATGTAAAAATGCCACGGAAAAGATTATTTGCTTTACTTTAAGCTAGCGAGCGAGGTTCTTCTCTCCCTCTTCTTCTGCTCCTTGTTTGGGACGCTCTTAATAAGACACATATACAAAGAACACGAGTCGTGTGGGCGACCGGAAGAAAGAGTGAAATCATATGTTTGAGTCTGGCGTCTTCAGGGGAGAGCTGAAGGTGAACTCCGCCGGTTTGTTTTATTTCCCTTCCCTGGGCCAGTGTGAGGGGGGGTCCTTTTCTGTGGTACACTTTCCACCTCCCACCCCCAACCAGCATACAGGCGGAGTGAGGCGGGGCAAGGGAGATGCCACCGGGGTGGTATTGTACAAAAAAAGCGAGTAAAAGGGCGCCTGTCGATCATCGGCGGGGAGGGCAAGATGAGAGAAATGGAGAAATGGAGAAAGAGATGTCGATCACAGAGTCTGGGGGGAGGAGGAGGAGGAGAGGAAGGACAGAGGAGTAAGGAAGAGAAGAGCGGCGCTTTGAGCTGTGGGCCTGGCTGTCTGATTCGAGGAGACCTAAGAGTGGAGTGGGTTGTAGTGTACTCCTGGGGGCCCTGTCTATGAGGAGACGGGGAGGAGCCAAGCCGCTGGACCACAGGAACCGGAAGAGACAAAGCGGAGGAAAAGACGTGATGAGAGAGGAAACTAATTAACCTGAGTGAGACGGTGAGATGGGGCAGAGTATGGGAGAGTTAGAGAAAGAGTGATAGAGAAAGATGAACCCGAGGATGGGAAAATAGAGAGGAGGCGGAGGCACGATGAGAGTACGAGAAACAAATGGAGAGATGTTACCGAGCGCACACTATAATAATTAGCCCCGTGTGAGGTGGAGGAGGACCGGGGGGGGGGATCAGACCGTGCGGTCGGATTAAACGGACCTAAAATAACCCTCGAGACCCCTGAAGCTGCACGGTTCCAGGTAGAGCCTCGTCAGTGCCCTGACGGTGCCCGCCTGCTCCGTGAAGTCATTCCACGGCGTCGGTCACACATGGAGGCCACGGTGGACACGGCCACATCCGTGCACACACTCACGCAAATAGACACAAACAACACCATCACTGTATACCCCCTCCGTCGGCCCCCGCCCCCTCGGGCTGAAAAATGTGCAGCTGTTAGAGTAAAGCCTGTACACGCTCATAGGCCCAGAAATAGCCCCCCTCTAGCCCGGGCGGGGACATGGCGACAACATCCATTAGCTCGAATGTGAGAGGATTGAATCACCCCGGGCACAAGGGATTGAACCTCCATCTACGCCAGCGGAGAGCCAGGATCATATTTCTCTCCGCGACTCTACCCCCCCCTTTTCTGAAGTCCAGAGTGCGGTCTGAGCACTGCTCAATAGGGATGTCACGGGGTCGTAAACTTTAAACCGCAATAAGGGAAGATTCAGGGGGGGGCGAAACACAGAGCGATGTCTTCCGGGGTGGGTGTGTGTATGTGGGAGGGGGCGTTTCCTCTTGAAGAAGTTATGTGCGCAATCAGACTTTATACAGCTTTACATTTTGTCCAATGAACGCGTATTGGTGGGGGGGGACCTCCCGCGGGGGGCGCTATAAAAATCGTTACGCGGTCCCAGTGACTTATATAGGAGGACTATTCTTACAGCCAGTGCTGTCTTGAAAGGGTGGAGATAATGGGGAATAATGGGGGCTGCATCAGGCTGGGCGGAAAAGGAGGGAGCAGAGTAGAGGAGTGGAGGCAGTCATGAAGAAGTCAGACCTTTATCTACAGGAGAAAGACAGAAAAGAGGGAAAGGGAAAGAAGAATGAGGGAGGGGGGGGAAACAGGATAGAGCCGTTAGCATATAAATCACTTCTATAATTTGAATTAATAGAGACGGGGGAGGGGCAATCACAGTGATAGAGGATAAAAGGGTGATGGGAGAGAGAGAGAGGAAGGAAGAAAAGTGAACGAAGATTAGCACAAGGGGGAGAAAGTTAGAGTTTGACACATCGTCTCTGAAAGAGCAAATTGGCTTGTCCTCGCTCGCCGGAGAGCCGTGATGCGTATCAGACGCACTGGAGGGAGCTTCTTTCATTGGATGGGATCGTATTGAAGGGAACCCTAAAGGCACAGACCGGGGAAGAGCTTTTTTTAGATTTTGTTATCGAATTCAGCAGCGTCGGGGTCTCGCTTCAAGTGGCCTATCTCATGACCTGACAGGAGAGGAGGGGGCGAGCATTTGGCGGATGCCAGCTAGTTTAATAGATCATCATGACATCACAGATCGCAGCCCATACTGCTCGACTCCGTGTGGTCTGTCTTTGGCTGTGACCGGAGAGCGGATGTGATTGGACTTGTTTTCTCAGGGCTGCCGGGTTTTATTATGGGGTGTTCTTGTGACGGGGGAAGAAGTAGGCTGGGCTACCTGGGGCAAACCGTCATTATTACTACTGTGGTTGTTATTATCATTATCATTCCCTCGCTCTCTCTCTCCGATAGATCCCCACCCTCTCGTCCTGGTCAACATCACCACCACCTCCCCTCACCCCCCACCCCAGCGCTGGGCTTTCAGTTACTTGAAGGCGAGCGTGTTGGCGAGGCGTGAGAGGAGGTCGAGCGGCTTGGCCCGGATCCTTGCTCTCTCGCCTGCGGCAGCAGCGCCCTCCTCCACCTTGTTCATGCGGGTGAGCTCCAGCTCGATGGTCATCAGTACACGGCCCATGCCCTCCTGATCCCCCTCCCCTCCCACTACTCTCTCCGTCTTCCTGACTAGGGTTTTTCGCTGCTGCTCCTGCTGCTTCCCACGCCTGGACGCCGGACGCACGGACTGGAGCAGCCGGCTGGCTAGTGCGCCCCAGCCCTGCCCCGTATCCTATTTCTTATCCCTGCGGGACTCCTGCTTCTTCTTCTCCGAGGCGGCCGCCTTCACCTTGGAGGGGTCGGCAGGAGGCACGGGGCCCTGTGTGGGGGAGCAGGTGGGGATGGGGAGCCAGGAGAGAGGAGGAGGGGCAGGGGGAGAACAGGGGAAGGAGAGTCACTTCAGGAGGAAAAGAGCGTGTGTGAGAGCTGAGAGAGAGAGAGAGAGAGAGAGAGAGAGAGAGAGAGAGAGAGAGAGAGCGAGAGAGAGAGAGAGAGAGAGGAGGGGAGGAGAGGAGGGGG
>OMLC01012297.1:3430-15397 GCA_900302585.1 Regalecus glesne | reverse complement strand
GCCATTGATTTGCATTAATCAGTAAAGACTGGGCTTACAGTGGAGCAGGTGCTTCGTTAGGCCTGACACTGATCCTGGTGGATACTCCACAGACCGTCCTAATGCCACACATGCTCTGCTATATCATTCTCTCTCTCTCTCTCTCTCTCTCTCTCTCTCTCTCTCTCTCTCTCTCTCTCTCCAGTTGTGTGCAGTAGGAAGTACTGGATAACCAGTGAGCAATGAGGGTACATACAAGTACCACGGCAGCACTGCAAAGCTGTGCGGGGTGTCAGAAGAAGACAGGCCAATATAACATGTATTGGTGTGCGTGCCAATCTTGACAATGATGACTTTCTAGGCCGACAAAATAAAAAGCCAGTTACGTAATGGCAAAAGATACTTGGCCACGGCATTTTTATCATCGGATGTCTTGATTTAAAAAGACTTAGTGTACAATGCTCTATTATTCAAAGAGAAATGTCAAAAACCTTGATTCCGAGGGAGGGGAAAGAGATCACAATATTAGGACAAGGCTAATTTATGCTTCCAGTCAGTGTTGGGGTCAGATATCAGCCTCAGCAATGACAGTTTTATCAGGAGAACAAATGGCAGTGTTGGCCAGAGAGGTAAGGGTGGTGCTATAGTGGACATATTAAAAAGGCTAGAGCGGATGCTACAGGGTTTTCACATTATAAAATTAAGAATCGGTGATACAGTCTTTTGTGACAGGAAGAAAGAGGTTGACACCAGGCTGAAGCCATGAATCAAATTGGAATAATATAGCTTGTTGAAATGCTTTTGACAAACCTGATAAAAGGCCATTATCGTTGAAGGCACAAAGGCGTCCTGACAGCCCTTTACACTTATTCATGCTAGCAGTTTTAGCCTTGTAGCTCACAAGTACTGCATCAGTTATGAGATTATAACAACAAAAAAAACACAAGCCTAGCATTTTTCATCTTCATCTGATAATTCAGTCATGCAGGCCTGTGAGCTGTCTGAGCCCCCTAATGCACATACCCTTAAATTTAGCTTTGTCTGACAACAATAAGTTAATAAAGTTTAAAAAAAAGCAATCACTTCAGAATGGAATATATCAATCTGTGGATTCATCTGTAGATGGGGATTCAAATGCTGTTTATATTATACGGACTAAGAACGGCTAACCTCCACCCAACACCTAGTAAATATACTGCGGCTCCATATTGCTGAAAAACCCAAATTGGTGGTTTATGATGGTACATATACAAGTCTAACAAGCTCCTGTTGCCTCAGGCAACATTTGACTGAGTTCACCACAGCTTTCAAAATTATAAGGGTCATTAAAAATGTACACATTATTGACTGTATTTAAAACATATTTTTCCACTGACTGTAAAGGGCACTTAAATTTAAGAGGTGCTATTCTCCAAAGGCCATAAAGTTGAGATAGCCCCAAGTAGACATGGAGGATGGGGGGAGGGGGTGTTCGCATGCTGAATATGAATAAGTAAAGCAGAGTGATAGCACAAAGACAGCAACACCGTGTATGACTGATTTTATTTAAGCAATAAGTGAGTAGCTGCTCATAAATCATGGTCAAACAACTCTAAACTATGACTAAGAAAGAAGAAAAAACCTTTGGGGCTATAGGATTTTCTAAGGTATGTATCGCTACACAGAGGAGTTGCCAGCTGCAAGAGATAAACAGCAAAAGATGTGGCTAAACTGACAGAAGCTTCCTCTACCCATGGTCCTGTCCTTATGTGTCCATGCGTTATGGATGGAAATACACTAAAAGAAAACTCTGACACCGTGGCATGAATTTTAATGTTAATACAAAAACAGGAGCCTGTGATCTCAGCAGGCATCAGGAAGGACTGCGAGTTGCTTCGAGGTGCAATTTATTCAATCCTCAGTGCTCAACCAGCTTGAAAGTGGGCTTCAAAAGAATCGAGGATTACTGGTAACAGTTGCACAAGGGTATATAACCTAAGCTCTCTCCATCATTTCAAGACATCAAAGATTACTGACCATCTACTGGCAAATGTGGATGATTCACCAAACTCTTGCGTTACTTGGCCCGTTTGAAACGGCTGAAGTTTTACTTTGAGCCTTCTTTTTAAAATAATCACTGTCTAACAAACAAACCATCTTAACTTTGTTCTCCTTCCACTTAGCATTTTCCACTTGGCATTTGAAGAGTTGCTTGGTGCCGAATACTCCTGTTGGCATTCAGCCACTCTGCCCTCTGCTGTGAAACGGTTTTCACTCAGCTCAGCACTGCATGACAGGGCGCAGCACTAGAAGCTGGCAACCTAACCAGTGCCCGCGCCAAGCATTCCTGTTCCACAGCATTGCCACTCCTAAGGAGTCTCAATTGTTTATTTACTATTTGCTGTGGAAATCCCCAGCTCTTGGTCGTGCTAAATAATTGAGCTGTTTGATCTGGACCCAGTACAAAGGCCTGCTCGTTCTGACTGGGGCCTCGGGCGGAGGAAGACAGAGTTGCTGAAGGGCATGGGACACTGCAGCATGGCGGGGCTCTCGGAGCACTCCTCCCTTCCTCTGCAGCTGTCTCTCCCTCTCCAGGCTACACCTCTTCCTCTCCGTCTGCACCGTACCAACAGTCCTGTCACTACAGACGGAGAGCAACCTGCCTCTGCCTCACGGGACGTGCCACATGTAGCAGGAGTTTAGCCCTCATTGTACCCATGTTCCTGTGTGGGGCTTTCTGCCTAGTTATCAGGTCTCTGAAGTGTAACCACGTTACCTTCTTTATCCCCTCACCACACTTACCCCAGACATCCCAAGACTGATCAACCGTCTGCATCTCTATTGTCATACACGGCGTTACAGGAGTACAAGAGTATGTGTTAGAAACAAACAAACAAACAAACAAGAACTAAAGGAAAACGGATGACTGGACATTACCTTTTTGTGTCAGGCGGTGTTTCATTGACTGCTGTAATGGCCCCTCTCTGCAATGCCTCCTGTGTCTGGGGGACATCTCCCATTCGATACCATATTTCCAAATTGTTCAACTCACTGTAAAAAGAGGAACTAACATTATGCTGCCGACAGTAGTTATGATTCCGTGCAACTATTGAATAAATTTCAAGTGAATAGATAAGTGTCACGGAATAAATCATGCAAATTAAGACCTCATATGGTTAAGAAACAGCTGATCTGTCGATCACAAAAAAGAGGTGAATCGGTTCAACTGGAACTCAGAAGTTTATTCAAAAGGAAATAAAAAGTAACATTTTTCAATAAAACTCTGAGTTCCAGCTGAATCGATTCACCTCTTTTTTTATGATTCCCTTACCTAGATTATTGAGCATGCACCTTGACAGCTGATCTGGTGATTAAATTCTATTCACATTTAATTTCTCGTATTGGACAGATGCATTTGCTCCATTCCTTCATAGAGAATGCGTAAATGAGTAAATTCCTGATATTTTGTTTGATATTTGCTGACTGTGTTGTTTTTTAAATCCAGAATGACCAAATTACTGTAAAGACACTTGTTTACAGATGACAGCGATGCTACTTATCAGAGATCATACAAACTAGGAGACCCTCGAAACATCCTTAAAGCAGCAACCGAAATGATGTATCCCGTCAAGGTTGTTTGATGACATTAGATACCCATATATTCATCTATCCATTTCCAAGATCAGATAGCTCACCCAATACAAGTGTAGTTCATTGGATGATGCTTGGACTTCCCGATGATCTGAATGTCATTGACAGCAGTCTTCACAGCTGCACCAGAACAGAGTTTCACAAACAGCCTCTTCTTCCTCATGGCAGGCTCCCCTAATGATGCAGAGACAAAACACATCAGGTCATGGTGCAGGAAAGAGTCAACAGGCATAATCAAGTCTATCGATACAAATAATCGAATTAGCTCTCACTTCATTTCAAAATAAAAATGATCGACATATATATGACATATGTCTGTTCTAACTTCTATGGGTGATGCAGTTCCAAATTCCCCTCACAATTTCTGACCTTTTTCGTCACACGTGTCAGAATAACAGATAAAGAAATATCACTCTTGAGGAGACTCTCTGTGTTCAGACAAAACGGGCTGAATAGTGAAAGCTACAAAAGGATCTTGTATTATTATACTTTTCATCATTTTAGTAGTTAAGATTACAGAAGCAAGTAAGCCCTCCATCAGTTATAGTGCTCAACAGGGATTTAAACTGGATGTTCCCGATAGGATCTCATACATAATGTCAGATCTATACATTAAACATGGATTCACACGATGTAATAAAACATCAAATTACCATAACCAAACAAAACACAATCTCTTTTCTATATTCTGGCAAAAAAATAAAGAGTGCCATGCTTTCCTATATAATGCATCTGTGCCTCTCATTTATTTTCAAAGCAGCACTAGAAAGTGCAGTGCAAATGCAATGATAATAAAAATAATAAACAAGCTGTCCTCACTCCCCACACCAAAATATTATTACATTTCCAAGGCATGGATGGTGAGGGGGGAAATACACAGCACTCAAAAAGCACTAAAGCATTGGGGAATGCATTTCATTAATATTAGATAAACCCCATCCACTCGTCCTCTCCCCAAATAAATACATAAATAAATAAGCCCCTCATAAAGAAAAGCACAGCTCCAGCTGAGATAAACAATGACTCATGATTCTCTTCTCTTGTACCTCCAGGGCAAAATGTTTATTTTATTCCCACAGACTGCCATAAATTAAACTAACCTGCACCTATAAAACATTCACTATCTCGAGCAAAGCTGCCCCAGAGGACCTCGGCATAAGCCAGTTTAGGAATCAGAAAAAGGGGGTGGTATTGACTGTTTCCTTACCCGTATCCACTGTTTCTAGGACAGGTGTGAAGCCCTCTGGCAAAGGGTCTTTAATGTCAATAAGCCTCATGTCCACAACAACATCGCCTGGCAGGTTCTAAAAAGAGTAGGAGGAGGGATATTTCAAAGTTCATGCCGGCATATGCAAATATGACGTATAAAGGACAGAGAGGGAGGGGAGGGAGTGAATGTTAAGGATACCACATCAACTTGGGGAGTTGATGATTTACCAAAAGCTGAGGAAATCTAGTAAGATGTGTTGAAAAAATAGCAAAGTGATTACTCCCTAATAGCCCCCCCCCCCAATAAGAACACATTTGTGAACTTGTAATCATTCTCAACCTTTGGAGAGGAACCGTGGGGTGATGCGAGACAGCCCAGGCAGCCTGATCAACAGAACGGGACCAACTTTAAAACAATCAACAACTGTGTAGTTGACATTTTCAAGCATGACTCTTCTCAGCCTCCCATTACATTTTCATATTTTGCCATAATAAATTGCAATAATACATGGCGGCGGTGGAGAGTGGGGTGAGCCAGCCGTGACTCGATGCGTCCGAAAGGCTGAATTCCACCAGCTACAATTGCCCGGCAGTCATTACCATTAGACACATTTTTATTCATAGTTTTTATACTGACTTAAGGAGGAATATGGATGAACGTTATTACTATGCATGGAACCTTTATTTTAGTTTTTCCCCCTTTTGCTGAGGAGATTTTTTCCATCAAGAGCTGACAAAAAGGCTATCTACCTCCAACCCAGAGTATGATAAATCACAAACTATTTACCTCCCCCCACATAATTCAGGGGCTAATTTTGCAGAATCTGTTTTTGTCATAGACAATTACAAAGGGAGCCACATTGACTGGCAGACAAAATAGCCATTGTTGATGGCTCTGTCATGTTTTATTTGCGTGCAAGTCTTTAAAACAATGTGGACACACATTTCAGGATATATGCAGGAGCTAGGGGGAGGCTATTTGTGTGCTATATACCATACTGAGAACAAGAATAGGCTCCAGTGCCAAACTGCTTGGGATTTTCAGAATCAAGTTCACTTAGTAAGCTCGATCTAGAACATGAACTAAACCGAATTAATGACACACCTATACATGCATTAAAAAAAACATATTTCAAAGTACACACTTTGGGAACTGACATGCCAGAGTTAGCAAGTTCAAACCCACCATGGGGTGTCAGGAAAGGCACCCAGGCTTAATCCCCCAAGCTCCATCTAAATCTGTGTTCAACCCCCCCCACAACTAATCCTGACATATAAAACAGACAGCCACGCTCATATTTTAGAGCATTGTTCACAGTTTCTTCCTACAAATAAGATAAATAGAATAATACAATAACAGGAATTAGTAAATGATGAGCTAAATGAATCAAGGTTGGGAAGTTAATCACCATAACCCAGGAGATATAGGCAGGTGTGTGTGTGTGAGGATGTGGCTACAGAGCTGCTGACAACCATGCAACACATCAGTAGTAGTAGCAACAGAAGGAACAGCAATAGCACTGTGGCCTATGAGGCTGTGACTAGATTAGCTCTTCCTCTTGTCAATGAACAAACAATGTGAGGCGGAGTGGGGGGGGGCAGTATGCAGTTTGAGGATTGTAAATTCTGATCTGTACTATTGGTCAATGGGAGACCAAAGTCTAATGTTATTCTGCATTTTGATGTTATACTGTGTTATATGTAACAGTGAAAACAAAAGCAGCTTTCAATTCACAGAGGAGCATTGCTAAAAATACAGCACGCTCCTTTTTCAACCATGCTGAACAGGCCTTTTGATATGTCAGCTCTCATAAAAAAGTATTTTCATAAAATAATGTTAATAACTTGGATGAATGCATCATCTTTGAAGAAGCACTCTTTGGTATCCTACAGGGACATGGCTAATTGTAGAAATTGGAATAGTTAACAGTTAGAGCTCATTGTTATTTCATGAATAACCATAAATAATAATCTCTGGGGGGCCCAAAACATGAAAAATATAACCCGCTGAGGTATAATTCATCAAGATTATGCACAATATAGCACCAAGTTCAGAATCGCATTCTCAACGACTGGCCTTATAAAAAAACATGATGGAACTTCGCATGATCAAAGGACATGATGGATATGACCCGGTGGCAGAAACCACTGCAAACCAGAGGCAAAAAGGTATTGAAGATGAGGTGTCACTGAAGGATGTTGTAATGGTAAAGTACAATATGCATATGTTTTACTGATCACTCTTAGTAGAAAACAGGGTGTGCAGAGAAGACCAGCTGCAGTAAGACAGGAGAGAGCATGACATCACTGAGGTGAAGGACAACCTGGCCTATAATGATCACCACTTAGTACAATATGCACGTTATACTTTACCATTACAATGTATATGCATACCATAACAATTATTCTCTGTATTTAACCCATCCTACCACATAGGAGCAATGGGCAGCCACAGGGCTCAGGGAGGAGTTAGAGGTTCAACGTTTTGCTCAAGGATATTCTGCCATGCTTCCTCCAGGGGCTGGGGATCAAACCACCAATCCTCCGATTACTAGATTACCGCCCTACCTCCTGAGCTGTGTTGTTCTCAGACATATGGTATTGTTATTTCCGTTCTGGCGTAAGTATAAAGGAGAGAAGTTTACATCTAAACTTACATCTTTTCTGGTGAAACAGAGGTAGCGAGTGACCTTGGATTTGAATAAGCCGTCCTTCCACAGGTCGGCGTCAGAGCCATCTGTTGTTTGTGCAACCTACGTGAAAAAAAGAAGAAGAGAAAAAAAAACCAAGGAGAGGAAAAACAAACATGAGGTGGGATAAAGTTAATGTATGTATGCCATGAGCGTGTTGCTTTTGCCTCTTCCCTTGCATACTAGCCTTAATTAACGCTTGCCTAAGCTAGCGCTCCATCTCATTAGTGCTCTGTGTGGGTAAAGGAGTCTTAGCCTCCAAAAAGGTGGCTAAAAATATCATCCCCAGGGGATGAGGCTGATTAAAGACACCCTGACAAAGATCTCCTCTAACAAGGAAAGCCAAACTTCATTGTGCTTCTGTGGGAACGTGGGGGTTATGTTGATTTGGTGTAAATATGGAGAGCCTCTGAAATAAAGAAATAAATAAGTGGAATCTCAAAAGCAATAACAAAAAGAAAATATTGCACAAACTGCTCTATTATCCCCTGAGCATCAACTAGCAGATGTTTTCTCATTTTCATGAAGTCGTGTGTGTTTTTATGTTGAATTTCCAGACCCCAGCACAATGAGGACATCTCACTGGATATCGCCCTTTACAGGGGCGACAGTTGCTCAGTGGAAGGGTGCGCGTCTACAGGTCAGGTGTTGCAGGTTTGATCCCGCCGCGGGGCTTCAGGATAGGGTATCCGGTGTTAATCCCCCATGCTCGATAAATGTGAGACACGTTGTAAAGCTCTTTGAGTGGTCAATAGACTAGAAAACCGAATATAAATGAATCACTTTACCACTGTGCGGTTCCCTTCATTGATCCTCTATGGATACAACCTAATATCTAATTAGATAATTATCTTAATAATCAATAATTCATTATCAAGAGCAGCTTCATTATGTGCCCAGATATGAGCATATGTGAATCCCGGGTATTGAGCAACTTAAGTGGGTGTAATCAATAGTTGTGAGCGATTGGTGGATTAGGTAAAGATATATAATAGATTGTATGTGGCCATCCCGAGTCCAGCTCAAGGTCCTATAGATAGAGAATTGCTGTGTAAATGAATGGCAAACATTCAAGGAAGACGGATAAAGCCAAACACAGCGTGCGTTCTGCAGAGGGGACTCCTCCATCGTTGGAGCAAATACGCTTGGCTGAGACGTCATGTTCCATTGGCTATCATGTGAGAATCACCTAAATAACTGCCAGCCTTATTTTCTGAGGGGATCCTTTACAAAGAGGAGTCAATCTAATGAGGTTCATTCAAATGAAGAAGTCATAGATCTCTGCACTCACCCGTACACATTACCCCCTTGACAATAATGATGAATGACCCCAGTGATTGGGTGGGGGAGACATGGCGTGGAGAGATTCATGCAAAACCACCACTGATGGGGTTGGGGGTAGAGCGAGAGAGAGGGATGGATAGCACCATGAGAGATAGAAAAAGCTGAAGATGAGCAGTGAGAGGGATCGCAGGCGTCACCAATGGAGGTACTATGAAAGGTCCCAGAAGGAGCCTATGCATCACCAGCCTCCCTCTTTCTTACAAGACAACCCGTCTTGGACACTTTTTTTCCAGGTCAGTAACCAGTGCATCCTGTCAGCGTAAACAAAGGGATAGCTATGTGAAACCCAAAGTCAAGCTGGGGAGTAACGAGGGCACGGCCCTCCTCGGAGGCACCTCAGGCATCATCCTGCCACAGATCCCGGCACCGAGGGTGTGATGCAATTTGAATGTGAAACACCCACCACCAAGCCGTGGTGGGAAGAGGTGTAAGTAAAGATGCGACAGTTCTTCCCCGGCACTTTCAAGACTGCCATTGTCTGGCTCCGTGGGGAGGACTCCATGACGACTTGCATGTCTGACAAAAAGAAATATCACAGCTCTGACTTGAAATGCTTCTTTGAAATATGATCCGATCATGTCGATGATGAAGCGGGTGTGTGCTTATTTGAATGGAAGCCAACTGACACATCCGACTGCCATTTCTAAAAGTCTTACACTCGCATTGATCTAAAAGACTGCTGTGAAAAGAAAAAAAACGTGTGCAGGGGTTGCTGAATGAAAGCTGTGAAGGCTCTCAGGAGACCGGCGACACCAGTAAGTTTGTGTGAAGTGCTGAGAGGCAGGACTGAGACAGAGGATATAAAGGGAAGCAATCAAGAACCTCTGGGGAGTGAGATCAGCTACGGTAATTATATTTGTCAAAGGAGAAAGAAAATACATACAACGGCAGATTTACAGATATGCGTCTCATCTCAACAGGAGAATACTCTACAAAAGATGATATTCAAATTGTCTGGGTTAATTAGCAAGAATACTAAGAATAAATCCTATCCATCGTGCACATTTGGGATTCTCCAACATAGCATCTCGGAGAAAAGGAAAAGCGTCGCCCAAGTTCCATCTCGCAACTAAGTGGGCTTCAACTGATCCAACTCTCTGGTACGTTCTCTATCTGTTGATGGCATCAGCTGCAGAATTACACTGCCTCCAGTACCACCAAGAAACTATCTTAAGGTTTGTAGACCCGGTTGGATGTCCTCATCAATTACACGGGAGTCAGATCTCCTTCTACCACTATGCTTCTTCAAATAAACCTGTGTTATTCTAATGAATTCATGGGAGTAATGTGTCAAATGCTCAGGTGAATTTGGATTGCAAACCTATTTCTATGTGCAGATGCTGCCGAGTGTGCGCGTGTGCTTCAGGTGTTTGATGTGCGGGATGGCTGCTGGTACTTCGGCAAAACTCCTCATCCCACTGGAAAGTTGTTTGATCTGGGCCTGTGCTCTCCGGTGCTAGAACAACCGACTCGAGCTCGGAGATGTGAGGGTACTACATCCGAGAGCCAAAGTGCTAATTGAGCTCCTGGATCTACTTTAGAAAAAGTACCCTATGCTTAAGGTGTCACAACTGAGGATTGATTTTTTTTTTTAAAACAGCATATTTGGATGCATATACAGCATAATATCCAGATTTAGTATCTTTGCGTGCTGCAAAATGTTAACTTTTTTTTGGTGATCTTCCACATAGACTGCTGAATGTCTGTCTCCAAGGATACAGAAATCATACAGTCAAACCTCTACTGAGAAGAAATGTTGTCTAGTAATCAGAAGATCTGAGGTTCAATCCCTGGTTCCTTCAGAGAAAAAGCATGTAAACGTGTCCTTAAGCAAGACCTGAACCCCTAACTGCTCAAGTCCTGTAATAGAATGGCGACCTCCATCACTCAGCATTATTCCATGACCTGACTTCAAATAAGGAGTTGATGACGGATGGATGCGTGGACTGCAAATATATTGATCCAAGATCACATTGTGATGTTGAAATGATGCTCCAATAACCCAAAATGTAACACCGTGAAGGACATTAAGACTTCCACTCAAGCTGAATGAATAAAATCCTGAGAAAAAAAATCTCACTAACTCTGCTTTGGTTATGGGGAAAATGGACACTTTTTTGTTTAGCGCTTGTCTAGTCTAGTGACCACTTACAGGCACAAGCATGGAGATAGTGAAGAATCAGACCTACAGGGTAGATGACCTCTTACTTAATGTCTGTTTCGTACCCATCACACGGCTCTACCTTTTTATTAATCTCAGCTATGTTTTTTAGTTAATTGATCCAACATCAATGAAGAATTTTCTTTCAAAAAACCTGACAAGGAACACATTAAAGCATGGAAAGGCTCTGATGGCAAACATAACAAATATTACATAACAAAAACAAGACAATGGATTTCATGGCAGCATCCTCGCTTGCAACACTTTTGTGTATCATTTATAGTTTGGCTGCTAGTTCAGTTTCTGTTCCATAGTTTTTGCTTCCAGGCTTCATTTGCTCAAACCCGAGACAGTAACTGCACTCATGGTTGGATTTACAGAAGTCAAATGGAAAAAAATAACTTGTTTGCCACTTATGATAGAGCAGCATGGGTAGTCCAGTAGTCTTTTCTTTATTCTCACGGGATTAACTGGAATTTGGGTTTAAAACATCCGTCACTTAATCCTAATAATTCAAGTTTTATGGTGAGTATCAAAATCTCTACAGTTAACCAAAAGAATCAATACTGAACTTTGGTAAACCTTGGTGTTTTTTTTGGTTTTTATTTCTTGCATGTTAGCAGAGCGTTCTATGCTGGGTTTAGAGAGCTATTAACAGTATTCTTAGTTCTTTAGTCAGTATTTTTAACAGGGGAAAATTAAATAAAAGATGTCAGTAACATTCTGGGACCAGGTTTAAAGCCCTGCAGAACAAGCACTATATGCACATCAACTGAAAAATAGTGCAACACTGCAGCACAGGAGCAGGATGTCTGATGGGGTTCCTCTGTTTGTCACCAACATGTGGTGTGCATACAGTTCCCTAGCCAGTGGCTCCATTTCAGTGCCAACCAGCTATCATCTGCCAAAGATTACAACAACCAGGGTATGTAGAGTAGGGAAGGAAGGGGGGGG
>OMLC01012292.1:6199-27755 GCA_900302585.1 Regalecus glesne | reverse complement strand
ATGATTAGGGGTGGGGCTGTAGCTCAGTGGTAGACAAAGCGCTTTGGGAACTGACGAGCCAAATGTTGTGGGTTTGAACCATCAAAAAAGGGCATCTGGCCATAATCCCTCAAGCTCTATCTAAGTCTGTCCACCCCGACAATATGGGGAATAATCATAGCCCCTAAAATGGACATTGCAAGCATGTATGACGTGAGCATTCCACCAGGACAAATTAACTGTTTCCTATTAGCCAAACTTAAAAAGCAAATAAAACTGATTTGTGTGTGTACGTGCACGTGCATACAGGACATGATAGTGAGAGAAGACCTAAGGAGCCTGACTGTGTGCAGTGTCGATCCTCCAGGATGTACCGACATCGATGATGCCCTGCACTGCAGAGAGCTGGACAATGGAAACCTGGAGGTATACACATGCATACACTTAACATATTATTTTCTGTATTTCATGTGTCATTTTGACCGTATTCTTGCTTACTTGCCCCAGATTGGTGTTCATATTGCCGACGTCAGTCATTTCATAAGACCTTGTAATGCACTGGATAAAGAGGCTGCCAACCGTGGTACCACCGTTTACTTGTGTAGCAAGGTAGGCAGAAAAATATACACTAATGTCGATGTCGTCACTACTTCCATGCACTTAAAAGAAGTACTCAGTAAAGATCTTGATCAAGGGCCACCATTAAAACAAATTTTGACTTCTGAAAAAACTCATTCATTGTCATTCTTCGGCAGGGTTTTCTATTGTGAATTTAAAACTGCAATGATATTGAAGGAGGTTACATGTTGTGTGTGTTGCTGTTTCCACTAGAGGATAGACATGGTTCCTGAGCTGCTGAGTTCCAACCTTTGTTCCTTGCGCTCCAATGTCGACAGGTAAAGACTTGACCTCCAACTATGCAATCTTACAGAAGTGCGCTTTTACTGTGATTGAACCCTCGAAAAAAGGCTCAGAGGCAAAAATTGAGACTTTTCTTGTTGTCCTAAAACTAAAATGAGGTTAAAGTTAAAGAGGAGTTTGACCTTTGATGGAATTGGGAGAGTCAGGAGACTCTCACTTCAGTAAGTAATTAATGCAGTGACCTGGGTAAGAACTGTTATTTACGTCTTGATGCATGCTCAATAATCCAGGTAAGGGAATCACAAAAAAGGTGAATCAGTTCAACTGGATCAGAAGTTTATTCAGAAACGTTTCATCACTCAAACAGGTGATATCTTCAGTCTGAGCACACTGCAAGCATTTCCCCCCTTATAAACACTATACCAATACCACACAACAATAGGCCGGTTTCATATGCAAGATGTTCATTGATTGGGTCATTCAGTGGCGACGAGCCCTATTCACTAAGGATTGGGGAATATTTGCTATCACAGCATTGTAAGAAGACGATAGATGTACCTTCAGGCCACCACCCCTGCTCTACGACAGGCATTCCCCCTTTACATAAATGGATTTTCCAACCAGCGTTCCTCCCGATCAAGGATGTGAACATCATCATCTTGAATGAGTGGCCACTCGCCTGTAGGTGGGTGTAGACCACAGAGTCCTGGCCTGAGGTGTTGGCTCTCCTATTCTGTGCCATCCTCTTAGCCAGCGTCCGTTTACTCTCCCCGATGTACAAGTCACTGCAGTCCTCCTGGCATTTAACAGCGTACACTACATTACTCTGTTTGTGCCGGGGGACCCGATCCTTAGGGTGGACCAACTTTTTGTAGTCCACTCGGACTGAAGATGTCACCTGTCGAGTCACGAAACATTTCTTAGTAAACTTCTAATCCAGTTGAACCGATTCAGGTCACCTGTGATCTGTTATTTACATTCTTCTCCCTCTATTCTCTCCAGGCTTGCTTTCTCATGTATCTGGCAGATGAACCACAAGGCTGAGATTATAAAGACCAGATTCACTAAAAGTGTCATCAACTCCAAGGTAGGAAGTAGGATACACATACTGTTAGTACTGTTGCCTCCTAGCAAGAAGGTCCTGGGTTAGAATCTCAGGCCATCTCAGATCCTTTCTATATGGAGTTTGCATGCTCTCTCTGTCTGTGTGGGTTTCCTTCAGGTGCTCCAGTTTCCTCCCACCATCAAAAAGACAGACATGTTAGGGTTAATACTCCTGCCTGTGCCCCTGAGCAAGGCAATAGGAAAAAGAACTGGAGTTCATCCCTGGGTGCTCACTGCTCCTATACAATAGGATGGGTTAATTGTAGAGTACAATGACAAATAAGAAAAGTTTCTTCTTTTCATTTCTTTCTTTGTCAAGGCATCTTTAACCTACGCTGAGGCCCAGATGAGAATTGATGACACCACAATGAATGATGACATAACCATGAGCCTGCGAGGCCTCAACAAGCTGGCCAAGATCCTCAAGAAGCAGAGGATAGAGAAAGGGTATATATGTGGAGATGGAGTAGTCAGTTACATAAATCCACACTTAAGAAAGCCGGCCTACACTCATGTTACGTTGTTCATTATTGAAAATGCTGAATGTTGTTGGGGGTTTTTTCTACTTGAATTGTTCCTTTGTTGAAGTGTCCTCGAGCAAGACACTGAATCCCTAACTGCTCAAGCCATGTGAAGGAACAGCAACCTGTCTAGGTTCTCACCTTCGGCCAATGAGTGCTGGGAAAGGCTCCAGTATGACTTCCATGACCCAACTTCGGATAACCTATTTATAGTGGCTGGCTGGCTGGATGGATGGAAGAATAGCTTTTCAGCTTTTTTTTAATCAATAATGGAAAGTTATCTTAAAATTTAATGACATATTCCAATCCTTGGAAAAACGGTTTTCTCTGCTGGAACTATAGTTTCAATGTTATACATGTCTATTCATTTGGTGCTATTGAGGCAATTTGAGAGCCAGCCACCTAGACTCCTTACACAAACAACATATCAAAAGCACTGTTGAGGAGAAATTATAAGATATGCAGAAAGAAAGAAGTTTGCACAATGTGAATGTAATGGAAAAAAATGCTTGAAATAGTTAAAGAAAGCCCTGATATGGTTTCCATGTATGTAGTATGAGTGACGTTTTGTTGTGTTTGTTTTGTTTCAGTGCATTGACGCTGTCCTCCTTAGAGGCCCGTTTCCACATAGACAGTGAAACCCACGACCCAATTGACCTCCAGACCAAAGAGCTCATGTAGGTGGACAGTCGTGGTTAGCCTTCTTGACTGACAAACATCATAATCCAAAGTTTGTTTTTATTCCCAACTATTTGCAGTAGTTACAAGCTGTAAGCCCTCCGTCTCACTCGCTATCATTATTTAAGAAAGAAAATGGGATGTGTGTGATACAGACTTTCTTGTTGGTCATCAGGGAGACCAACTCCATGGTGGAGGAGTTCATGTTGCTGGCCAACATTTCAGTTGCCCAGAAGATCTTTGATGAATTCCCCGAGTGTGCCTTGCTTAGGAAGCACCCTTCACCGCCTCCATCCAACTACGACATTCTCAATAAGGCTGCCATGTCCAAGGTGAGTGGAGATGTTAGTACTTGTGTTAAGGTTTAAAATATACTTGGGCTGAGCCTCTAGTGGCAAAGGGGGGTTAACAGATCTCTGCATCATGCTGTTGTGTTTTCGAATCCCGGCTGCACCGTTGCCAACCACAGCTGGAGGTCCATAGTCAGTGGGGCATAATTGGCTAAGCCTCACATGGGTATAGAGGTTAGTTTGGATAAAGTACTCTAGGTTCACTAGTGTCCCCCTCTGGGTCCAGAGGAGGACTCCTTTTGGTTACCATCAAAAGTGACGGATCTAGTAATACTAACCCAGGGAATTCGGGTGGTAAGAAAAGGGACAAAAAATTAGAAAAAATAAAATATGCTTTTACCTTCTTTATAGTTAATTTGGCTGTTCCCATGACAAGTCTTTTAGTGTTAAAAGTCTAATTGATATTAAGAAGAGATTAATTTTTGATACAATAAAAGGAAGATGCATCAATGTAAACCTAAATAATAAGATGGTTATTTATATTTTAAGCCATCTGTTAATGTTTAGTTTGTAAGAGCTTTAATGTTCCCTTTTACGTATTGGTTAATAACCACTTACAAGTATATAATATTGAAGTGTTAATCAATTCATTTTCACCCCTCTGTAGGGGCTAGTGATCCACACAGACTCAGCCAAGGCACTGGCAGACTCCCTTGATAGGGCTGAAGTGAGCAACTTCCCCTACTTCAATACACTTCTGCGTATCCTGGCCACACGCTGCATGATGCAGGCTGTCTATTTCTGCTCTGGCATGGACAGTGACTTCCATCACTACGGCTTGGCCTCACCCATATACACACACTTTACATCTCCCATTAGGAGGTATGTGAATGCACTATGCTTATTGGGCCTGCTGCCAGAATCATGTTGATTGTACAAGTTGATGATGTGTTAGGGTTAGCATTTATGCTAACTCTGTCTTTTATTCCACTCTATCCTTTCCTCCTCCTTCAATTTAATTTCTCCTCCCCTTCCTTATCCAGGTACTCAGACATCATTGTTCATCGTCTGCTGGCAGTGGCCATAGGAGCAGACAGCACATACCCAGACCTAATGGACAAACACAAGCAGTCTGCGCTCTGTAGTAACCTAAACTACAGACACAAGATGTCTCAGTATGCACAGAGAGCCTCCGTGGCCTTCCACACACAGGTGATTTACACAACCACATTATTTTAAATACAGGCACATTAATTTATGACAAAAGTGGTGAGAGCTGACCTTTTAACCCAACTATAACCTTTATGCTCACAAGGTAGGTCTTCTCTAATCATTGTAATCTTATTTAGCTTTACTTGTCCTTCAAATTAGTTATTATTGCAGAAACAAATTCTCATGTCAGCAGCACATTCTTTTACAATGGAATGTTCTTCATTTACATTAAAGGCTTTTCCACAGTCGGAATTAAGCATCTGAAAAACATTGCATGTTATAAATAGATATGAGCGCCTCTTTGGTCCATTAAAGTGGCGATCTTAAAGATTCTTGCATAGATAAAATGTTCATTAAGTTACTGTCTTACGCCAGATGAGGTGCTTTTACTGTAATACAAATGGGTGTTTGTTGCAACATTCACAGTAAGAACCCCAAACATTGCAAAGGTAGTGCCATGTTTTACATCACCCAGTAGTGGTTGATCCACCAGAGGATAGGCAGAACACCGATGTTCTGGTATTGTGTGCAAAAAAAAAAACATACACAGAACCTTCAACATGCACACTTTAAATGTTCACACAAACTACTAAAAAAGTAATTTGTCCCAAATTTTCCCAAAACACTTTCTATTTGTTCTATCTGTTTGTTCACAGTTTGTGTAAATGAATTTTTAAAAAGTATTAAAAAAATGTAGACTTGGTGTGCAAAGACCTAAACACAAGTTTTTCCTCTCCAGTTGTTCTTCAGGAATCGAGGCATCCTCAACGAAGAAGGTTTCGTTCTCTTTGTGCGGAAGAACGCCATCATTGTCCTCATCCCCAAGTTTGGCCTTGAAGGAACGGTCTTCTTTGACAGCAAAGACAAGAAGACTAATCCAAGTCTCATTTTTGATGAGGAGGTACTGCCTCCAACAACATACTTGAATATGTACATTAATTCATTGAGGTTTTTTTTCCTTCATAACTGAAAGGTTATGCTTGGGGTGTTAGACTCATCATATTGGTAAGCTTAACAGATGCTATCACAGCGCTGTGGTGAAGACCTGGTACCAATCTCTCTTCTCTCTGCAGGGCCCTACACTGAAAGTAGAGGAGCACACCTTTCACATGTTTGATAAGGTGACCGTGACCATCAGTCTAGATGACTCCAACATTCAGCATCAGAAGATCCGCATGGCTCTGGTTGAACCAGTGGTAAGGACAAGGACTGAGGAACATATATGAATTATGTCTCTTTGCCATCAAAAGGAAATATTATGTAATACGTCATCAGAACTGAAAACTAGGCTAACCCCAAATGCTTGTTGTTAATAGAGAAATACAGTTTAGGTTTTCTTTTTTCATCTGCATTTATTGTAAATACATGCTAATTTTGTTTCTGGTATTATTCTAGATCCATGGTGTGAGTGTTCCAGCCCCAGATGTGGGACCACTGAGCAAGAAACCCAAATTGGATAGCTGATACAGAACATGGCACAGAATCACAAAAAGCTTAACCATTTCATCTGGACATAACAGTTCATCACTCATACAGGTGACATCTTCAGTCTAAACTAAAAGCAGTTATCCCCACCCTTAAAAACAATACATTTGCATAATGACCGAAACCAAGGATAGTTTCATATGCAGATTGGCTATTGACTGAACTTTGTGAATAATGTACTCTATTCACACAGTATTATTTTGTTATGCCTCTTTAGATTTCATGCCCCCCTACTTCTGCTTTCCACTTTGCGACTGTAACGCCACAAATAGCGCCTGTTGGACTAAGAAGGAATATTTTATCCTATCTTAATCCATCCATCCATTGTCAACCACTTATCCAAAGTCGGGTCACGGGGGGAACTGGAGCCCATCTCAGTTCTCATTGGGTGAAAGGCAGGGATACACTCTTGAAGGGTCGCCAGTCTATCACAGGGCAGAGCCATTAGGGGAACAGTCTCTTGCTGAAGGACAATTCGACACGCTACTGTGCAGGTGTGGGGCTCGAATCTCCAACCTTCCGATTGCAAGACGACCGCTTTACCCACTGAGCCATGCCGCCCCTTATCCTATCTTAATATATATTACAATTGAAATTCCAGTCAATGGCCAATTTGTATATGAAAAAACTGTTCGTTTCAATCGTTGTGCAAGTATTGTTTAGAAGGGTGGGTATACCTGCAGTCAGCTGAGATTGAAGATGTCAGCTTGTATGAGTGATGAACAGTTTCTCTCAATAAAACATCATATAGAGTGAACCGATTCTACTTTTTTGTGAACTTGTATAAACAGATCACAGAATCTATCGCCATAAGTGTCATCATCATAATATTACTCTCGACGGCTTCTTAGTGGTCGCCACAATGGACCATCCATCTTAAAGTGTCATCATTGAAATGAGGAAATCCTCAAAGTATTATGTCTGGAGAAGTAAGCTCTGCTAGATGGCCTAGTACATTTTAAGCAACTTTTTTGATTCATTCATATTTTATCACTTCAACTAAATGAATGAATCTAGATTATTTAAGATTATACATGGTTCAGAGACAAGTACATTCCCCTCAAAGGGGTTTATGTCAAGGTAGTGTGTGTGGATTTTTTATCTGAAAGATAGTTATCTTCTTATTGATGTAAACTTGTACCAGTGTATCCAATTAATTATTACACTCCCCATTTCCAATGTGGACTCTTGAATGACACAATATTCAACATGACTATTAAAGCAGTTTTTGCGCTTCCAAACTATAGTCACTGTCCACTTTTTACTGGTGTAATAAGATTGTATGGCTATAAGTGCAACAAGATTTTAAACTTGTAATTTGTGATAGTGAACTATTAAAATCAAATTGACTCACCTCAATAAAGAGCCATTGCTATTTAGCCATTTCAAAGAAATTGATTAGCGATGAACCGCAGTTTCTTCTAATGTTCCATTGCTACTAATATGTTTTGGCTGCTCCTGTTGGGAGCTGCAACAGATCATCATCTCCATCTCTTCCTGTCCTCTCCACCTTCCTCTGTCACACCAGCCACCTGCATGTCCCCCCTCACCACATCCATAAATCCCTTTGGTCTTCCCCTTTTCTCCTGCCAAGCAGCTCCATATTCAGCATCTCTCTCCCAGTATACTAGCATCTCTCCACATATGTCCAAACCATCTTAATCTTGCTTTGTCATCAAACTGTCTAACCTGAACTGTCCCTATAATGTCCTCATTCCTAATCATGTCCTTCCTAGTCACTCCCAATGTAAATGTTAGCCTCTTCAACTCTGCCACCTCCTGTCTCCACACCATACAACATAGCTGGTCTCACCACCATCTTGTAAACCTCCTCTTTCAGTCTTGCTCGTACCCTTCTGTCACAAATCACTCCTGACACTCTTCTCAACCTGTTCCACCCGGCTTAATCTTCTTCACCTCTCCTTTACGCTCGGTTACTTTCAACAACAGACCCCAAGTATTTAAACTCATCCACCTTCCTTACCTCCTTGCATACTCATCATTTCATTTTCTCCCCTCCCGTTCATGTATGTATTCTGTCTTGTTCCTACTGACTTTCATTCCTCTTCTCTCCAGCTCCTACCTTATACTTATTTTCATTACGGATAATGTCAACTGCAAACATCATAGTCCAGAGACTCCTTCCTTACCCATCACCATTGAAAACAAGAAAAGGCTCAAAGCTGAAACCATCAGTCATTCCTAGAGGACACCTCACCTATGTCACACTGCCATCTCTAAAGACCTGAAGCAGGAGACCAACATCAACTTCATTCTCAAAAAGGCCCAGCAGAGGATGTTCTGTTTGCAGCAGTTGTGCAAATTTCCACCTGTAGGACTAATAAAGGAATATGTTATCTTGTTTTGGGCAATAAAGCTGATGACGTTTTTTTTTATAATGAAATGGTTTAGAAGAGTATATAAATAACACTAACACTTTATTGATTGAATGCAAGCATTTCAGTCTGCTCTACCTGTTGCCATCAAATGTAAAAAAGCAAAATGGTTTTGATAAAAATTATTACAGCATTCAAGGAGGTAATTGTGGTGCACAATGACTAATTTTTTTTAAAACTCACTTTTAATTACACATCAGGTATTATGAGCCTTTGATTATTTTTAAAAAATGGTCATATTATATGTGCAACGGGCAAACCGTAATAGTGAAGAATCTTTTATGCTAGAACTAGACATCTCTCCAACAGTTTATGATGCTCACTATTGCTCAGAGAGGAAAAGAAAATCTCCTCACTTTCCTTAACTGCTGGAATATGGTAGCCCGACAACCCCCAAAAATGAGGTGCCAAAAACACACCAACTATTAAGGTCAAAGTATAAACCAGCCTAGCATAATAAACCTCAGTTTGGTTAAAGCCTGGCTGTACATCAAAACAAATCATTTTGACAGGATTGCTACAAACATGAATTTCATTGCACACAAATAAAGATGTTGGGCTTCAGTGGTAATGGACTTTCCTGTCAGTGCAGCAGGCTCAATGGTGAAGATGAAGCATCTGGAAGAAAGAGATTTTCTTTTTTTTTTAAATTGGACATAATTCCAAAGCTCATTTGACGCTTTGTGCAGGGTGTTTGTGTGCAACATGGTGTAATTTAAACTTGAATTAGTTGGATAAGCAAAACATAGTGTGTATGATTTTTTTGAAGTGTTACTAACAATGCCCTTTGCTTTTTAATTATAACACTGTCAGAAGGAAAAAAAAATACCTTAGTTTTAGTGTGCTTAGTAAACAAGAAGGCATCATCAGTTAGGTTTGAACTGAGAGACTCCTTGCTTAGACAGTCTGAACTGAGGCCATCTAGAAGACTGACAGTGCCTGCCGAAGTAGTGTTGTACCCACTATCCACCTATGAAGACAAAAATACACAACACTTAGTCCATAATTAATCCATTTTCTAAGTAGCTCAGCTTTTTTAATTTTTAGAAGATGGCCAGTTGCTGCTTCTGGACCATGGAGCATAAGTTTGGTCAAGGCCATTGACTCAGATGAAAACATACTAGCGTAAAAAATAAAAATGAAACCTATTTTCCAAAGGATGTTTTGGTAAGTTTAGCATAATAAACTACATCAATATCGTAATATCATAATGGTCTACATTAAAAAGCCAAAAGTGGATCCCAGTAGACCACCACTCTACACACCTGCATACTGGAGTCTGGTCGTATGCTACTTCCATCAGCCAGCAGAGACAAAAACATCTGAGAGCTTTCCGCTGAGGACGCATTTACCATATGAGAACTGGTCAAATGAAGTGAAGGTTCACTAGTGTCCCCCTCTTCCTCCTCACCAATATCCTCTAACTTCCCCTTCATCTGTGTCTCCTTCCTCTCCTCAGTCTTCACAGGTTCCAAATGATCTCGGGCCATTCCTTCATTATGTCTCTCCAAGCTCAGTTGTGGAATAGCATTAGTGGGGAGATTAGAGCAGGAACAAGTAGAGGGGAGTTGGTCCTCATGCTCCTGATCGTCATGAAGTTTAGAGTTGAGAATTGGGGAGATGAGGGGAGGAGAAACCCAGTATCGAGCCATGAACCTGGGCTTGCCATTGTGCAAAGAATGGCTATTTAAGTGGAGATGGTGTGGGGAGCAGCTACGAATGGGAGAACAGCCCTCAACATAAGGGCTCACAGTGCAGGAGTTGACATCCATGTCTTGAGGAACACTAGTACCTTCTGGAGTTGGATGGCTCAGCTGTTTCCTCTCATCTAATGAAAAGAGAAGTATAAATACATAGAATTCGTACATTTGATGGTGATAAGAAAGTTTTCAGTAATCACAAGCTAACCTATTTTTTGGTTATAAGAAATGTTTTGATATGAACTGCAAAAAAATGGTCTACCTTGAGGTGTCTGTACTTCTTGTGAACCAATAGGAGAAAAAGTAGGTGAAGCAAAGTAGGCAGAAGATGACCTATCAGGGAACAGAGGACTGGTGGTGCTGCCTATGCTGTGGTCACGGAAACACCGCTCCTGGATTGGACTGGATGAAAACTGACCCTGTGGTACAGAGTCCAAAAAAATATCTTTATTTTCATCGAAAAACTATTAACTTTAAACCAAGGCAATGCAGTCTGAAATAACTACCGACTTAACAACTGTCGAACCAAATAACTGAAACAAGATTTTTTAAATGTTACTTTTTAAATGTGACTATTTTGGCGTGGCATTCTCATATTTCAATGTGCAATGGGATTTGAATGATGTTAATGGTGCCGTTTCAAAGTAGGAGATTTCAAATAATGTCAGTGGAAATAATTCACAGAGCTGAACTTACCGTGGAAGGTGTTGGTGCTGTTCTGGGACAGGACATAGGGGAGGAAAAGATAGATGATGGAGTGTCTACTTCAGCATCTTTAGACCCACACACTGGTCTCCCTTCTCCACCCGGTAGAATCATCTGCTCCCTGCAATGGCCTCTCTCTGGGCTTGAGTTCTCAGAGTCACTGCTTCCTCTGCCATCCCAGAAAAGCTTTCGCCTCAAGGAGGAGGAGCTGAAGCTTTCCTGAACAGCATCGCACACTTCTTCTAAACGGTAATATTCTCCTGAGGGGAGTAAAGAAACAGCAGGACCCATGTAGATGTCACAGTCTCCGGTTGTAGCATACTGTAAGGATACACCGGATGATACCATTTAATGAACACTTACCCACTATCTTCTCCAAATCAAAAGTCACTGGTAATGAAAGGGCAGTCTGACAGGCAACTGCAACACACAAATAGCAAGAGAAGGAAAATGGAATGTTGTATACAGCATGTCTGCAGGTGCCCTGACCTCAGGTATACTTCTTAATAAGACCTTTTTCAGTCAACTTCAAATGAAAAAGAATGGCAACTTTGCAGCCAGGATATCCCCCAACATAATCTGATTGAAAGGGGAAACTTTTCTTATCTCTTGTTTATTCAACTGTAAAGGGAAAAAAAACACTTTAATTTCATAACTTAGTTATACTCTTTTAAATCTTTACACAAGTTTGTGAAGAGAGCCCACCATGCCTTTCCTTTATGGTTTCAAAAAACCATCAGTGATTCAGTCACAGCTAAATTTGAATTACGCATTTTCTGACATTCAGGTCCAGTTTTACATCTGATAATTAGTTCCCGCACTGTGGGGATGGATATAGATGGAGCATTGGGGATTAAGACTGGATTCTCTTCCTGACACCCTGTAATAGGATTGAACCTATCACACCTGACTTAGAGGTGCATGCTCTACTACTGAGCTATTGTGGCCATGTGATTTAATTAAATGTTTAAGACTTTTCAAAACCAGCTTCAATACTATTTAAGACCTTTCATTTGTATAATTGAATTTGAGACAAATGAAGACTTTTTAAAAAGGACCCCAGGAGCAGGACACAATTTATGGGAGAATGGCAACCCTATCAGCAGGCTATATCATCTCAAAGAGGAATACCAACCAGTCAATTTCTCAGGCTCCACAGTTTTCAGTGGTGACATGGAAGCTAAAAGTAGGATACAAAGGGGAGACAGAAATATCTCATTTCTCATTTTAGATAAGGTGTACAATATGCGAAAATCCAAATCTTGTAGCCAAAGTCCTAACAACCCTGAATATCATTATATTTTCTATTACTATGATGAAAAACAGGTTAAAAGCTAAAAGAAGAGCTATGGTGAAAAAGTGAAACGCTACATGTGATACCAGAAACTCATACTCAACTAAAACAAGCAACCACAAAAGCATTCATGATTTCAAGATTGATCACAAAGAATGCCACAAAAAAATGCATACATTAAAGTGTAGTAAAAGACATTAGGTGCATACCACAGTGACGCGTGTACACGAAGATGTGGATATTCCCAGATTATTTATTGTTTAAAAATATGCTGGAGTAACATTTTATGTTTGCACAAAATTTCTCATAATAGCTTCAACAGAAACAGTAATACATATAATGACAATGTGAATCTGACCATAATGCACTTTACTTCACTTACTTTTGTCATGACTCTGAGAGGGTGTTTGGGTGGCTGCGGTAGCCCAAGGTGATGGGACTATGGCTTCTTTGGTGAAAAACTTAACAGAAAAAAGAAAGAATAAATTAAAATTGTGCATCGAGTGAAATGCAATTAGTATATTTGACTTCCATTACATACCCGTTCAATAGCACTCTGATACTTCTCTTCAACCTCAAAATCTATCCTGGATGAATGAAATAAAATAATGTTAACCACCCATCAAACGCTGTTAATTTTCCTTTGTGTGTCAAAGTAACTCAACATATTCAAACCCACTACAGGGCATCAGGAAGAACATCCAGGCTTAATCCCTCAAACTCCACCTAAATCCATGTCCATCTCCACAACACGGAGACTAATCTTGAACCGTTAAAATGGACCTCTCAGTAGTTTGCCCACAATTACTATCCTGATGTCACATACCTTGTCTGGCTGAGATACGTGGACTGCCGTTGAATGTCTTCTGGGTCTATGTGTACTGGGAGCAAACTGGCCATCTCATCAATGGACCAGTTGAACTTAGCGGGGGTCTATAGTGAAGGTACAAGTTGATCGGAAACAAGATAACAGAATGAGCCAGACCAAGTGGTTATTTCTGATAAGTAAACTATTGTGAAAATAGTTTTAACACAGAGGTATGGAATAAAATGTGTCTGTCTCAAAAAAAATCACTAAACCAAAAAGGATACTGTTTAATATTTATCTTAAATCAGGAGTGCTGATTGCTCACTCGGGTGAAAAATAACCAAAAATCTAAAGACAAGGAAATTCAAACAAAAATCATTATTCGTGTGTATGTCTTTGGTTAAGTCAGGGATCTGGGGAATGGAAAGCTAATAGTTCTCTCCTTTGAACTCCTACCCACTGGAAAGCACTATGAGCCAATGTGCACCAAAAACACCAGAGAGTATTTCCCCCAACAGGTTATTTCTCTCATGAACAATTAATAGAATGGTGCAATAATGGACATTTTGTGTGAAGGGGTGGCATAGCTTGGTGGGTAGAGGGGTCATCTGGGGAATATCAATATCGGTCTGAAGAAATTCAACATCTCATTCAGTGGCTTAGGCACACATTGCACTGGATAGGTGCTCCTGGAAGATGTCCATGCAAGGAAAGAGCTGCATGTCATGAAATGGAACTTCATTGTGCTGCAGAGCAAAATCAATAGAACCGCAAGGAGAAAAGGGCTCAACTGCTACCACTTTCCCCTGTCCACACTAAACCAATGTATGTGGTTTGGCTTCTACAGCTAACCCTAACCCACGGTTCCAATGAAGACACAGTCGCACTTAATTTTAAGTAACTGCTGATGATGACCAGTTACAATCGTTGATGTAATTGTTGTGACTTTAACATATGTATATAATATAGTATGTAGTTGTGAGGTGGATGGTAGGTGAACATAGAGTATAGTTCTAGTACATAAGATAGTATATAGAGTGATATGATGGGAGTATATGGCATATAATATGACTTGAGGAGTCATGGTATGGTATACAGTATAACACATGGGCAATATAGTACAGAAACAATATGGGCATAGGTGTTGATTACTCATCCACAACCAAACTCTGTAGTAGTGACTAACCTCTTGTGTGTACATCCTTGCCTCCTATGTCCTGTCGTTCCATCTATTTCTTCTCTCTTTTTTGTGTAACCCTGCAAGTGCTAGAGGCTACTGTGAACATGAGTCAAACTTTTTGTGTCCATAGGAACCCCCTGCCAATAAACCTGATTCTGATTGTTTCAATAACTATCACCCAGCAACTTCAGATGATATTGACTTGACATGTTGCACTTTAGGAAAGTGGAATTACTACACATAGATCGTATAACGTGTAACTGCGTCGTATATTTGTACTCAAACCTACCGCTCTATTGGGCTTTGACTTGAAGACGGATGGGCTTGGAACCAAAGGTTCGTGGAGATGGTGGTAATCACTGGGACTTTCAAACGGGTTCCGTATGAAAGGCCTTCCTGGAGTCTCTGGTTTGATTTGTGGCTCGATATGGTCCCCCATTTCAGCAGGCTAAAACAAGAAATATGGTTACGAGCTAGTTTCAAATACTGTCCTAATGAAACGTGGGTACCATCAGTTTTAAAATACCAATAAGTTAAATAACAGGTAATTCAGTAGCTTATATTTTCTTACCATTTGCTTTTTAACTGCTTTCATAAACAAATAGCATAATTTGTTGTCCCTGATCTCGATTCCAATACGTACTATAGGAGAGTGCGGTGGAGATCAAAACCCACAACCAACTGACTTTTGTTCTTGGATACTTAAAACTGCGGATCAGCAAAGTCTCTACGAGCAAAACAGAATTAAATAGGAACGTTGAGGCAGGTAGCAGCTAGCAGAAATGAGTTCAAATGCTTATTTCAATTTTCCCTCAAGGCTCACTAAGCCAATGGAAATGTTGAGGAAGTCGTTAGGGCCCAATGGAAACGTTTTGACGTCACTTCCCTTCTGTGCTTCCGCTGGTCGCTTTGAAACAAGCTAACATCCTTGCTAAGCTACGCATGTTAGCGTCGTACACACCAGTATGCCAAAAGGCAACATTCTGTTCAAGTGATGCTCAAATGTGGAGAAAAAACAGATGACGGTAATATGCTTGAACAGTTAAAGTAATTCGTTGGTCTGGTAGCCAATTAAACATTTAGCGTATTAGTGTTAATTATCTGCTTAACGCAACATTTACTAACCAACGCTACACTAACCTAATAGTTTCATTTTCGTGTGAGGAGGCACCATCACCATGGCAAGCGCGTCAAACACAAACCTGAACGCAGTCCGGGAGACAATGGACGGTAAATAAATGAATCACTTTTGCTTCGATACTATTTTTAACGGGGTCACAGACAGAGCCAAGCTATATTTCTGATAAAGAGAGTTGTAGATCGAGGAAACTTTCCAAAAAAATCCGAGACCTAGGTTAGCGAGGAGGATCACCTAACGCTAGCTGGTGAGTTTTAACCTTACCCCAAACCCAATGGGCCAGATATTATCTTGCAGTTGGTACCCAACATCTTCTTGTTGTTTAACAACGAGTTTGAAGTCAGATGGGCTGGTATATGACTCAAGCTTGAAATGCCTTACAGATATGAAGATGAGCACAGAGATGTGAAAATTCCTAAAACAAATTATCATCATAATATGGCATAGTTTTCAAATGATGTGTATAGAATTGAGAATCATTGTCTTAAATTAGGTGTTTGAGTATTGTTCAAATGTATTTTCTCATATGTGTAGTTGTCTCAACCTCATCACCTCAACCTTTTCCTGCCTTTGATACCCATCTTATCAATGACAAATATGTTGCTTGGATAGGAATTAAATTTGTCAAGCTATGATCTTTAGTGTCATTAGATGATTAAGGAATTAACCCCCTCTGTCTCATTTCATCCAATAGTGTTATTAGAGATCTCGAGATTGCTGAACACAGGTTTGGACATGGAGTCACTTTCTATCTGTGTACGACTGTGTGAGCAGGGAATCAACCCAGAAGCACTGTCCTCGGTCATCAAAGAACTCCGTAAAGCCTCTGAGTCCATCAAGGTATGAAGACACCGCTTCAGCATGGCAACAATAAAGAATCATCAATTGCTGATTTTCTAGTGTTTAAGTGCATTATTCGCTCTGTATGTATGCATTGTGGACAACTTGCACTATTTTTTGATTTTATTCCAGACCTCTGAAAACTGCACTAACTGAAGAAGATACTTGATCATTTCAGCTTGGGTCAAAAATGGACCAAATCCAGTTCTCGCTGTTTGGAGGCCTTGTCAGATCGCTCACAGTACCATACCTCCTTAGTCCTCGTGCCTACATTACTACCTTCATCGATGTGTTTTGTGCTCTCACTTGAACCTGAGTGTTTGTTTACATTTTTACATGTGATGTGAGTCCTCTTCCAACGGGCCACATGCAAACCCATCTGTGGTTCTGCATCCATTCATGGTGTTCTCTTAGGTTTCCCCTGCCTTTACCTACAAACTGTTTTGAGGATGTTGAGATCCTGCCCCTATTTAACCAAATCCTCCACTTGGCTGATATTGTGACTGTGTATAGCACTTCTCATGAAGATGCCCAATGTAATGGTTTTATTAGATTATTTCCGTAAATTGTTGGGTCTTTATAATTTATATATTTTATGAAATAGAAATAATTTTTGAAACCAAAATATATTGTCCAATCTGATAATTCTCATTCTACCATTTCCTCATTCTCTCCCATGACCATTCTGGACAAATGAGTTCCAAATTAAAAGAGTATAGTCCACAGCCACCAGGTGGAGTTGTCTTTCTTTCTCTTTTTTTGTTTCTTTTTGTAACCCCTGTCTGGCACAACATTGTATTCAAATGTAAATAAACTTACTGTTACATGCCATATGTCTTCAGTTCAAATATTAATTAAAAAAATTCTCAATAAAGAATACAAAAATATTTTTGAAAAGGAGCAGGGAGAAGTTACTGTGGATATTGTAACTTTGACAACTAATGTACACTTATCAGTCTTAAAGCCCATCTGGCTGTAAATGCACATAAAGCATGTAGAATGCCCCCTGACTGATGGGCTCCAACACTAGTAAGTATGCAATACTTGCCAAAGCTACAATATAACAGTTACTACTTGTAATTTCCTACACCCTCAATGCATGCATCCAAAGTATCAGTGGGTATAATTAAGCAGTGATTTGTCCTTAATGGCATTTTAAAAATGAAGTGCGCGTACTGTTGTGTCTAAATATTTTTCCTTTTGTAGACTGTTATCTTTGATTATTTTGTATCATAAGAACCTGTTCTGTCACTTTGGAGGCAGAATATCAAAGGGAGGACAGTTAAAATAAGATTAGGAGGCTGGGTAACAATGAGCTCATGTTCAATCTTTAGGACAGAACAAGAGCGTTCATTTTACTCTCTCTCACACACACACATACACACACATATATGTGTGTGTGTGTGTGTGTGTATATATATATATATATATATATATATATATATATATGTATATATATATATATATACATACACACACATAAAATATATATATGTGTGTGTGTGTGTGGGGGGGGGTTACTTAGTAGTAGAGTGCACACTTCACTAACTGATTAGCCAGATGTTGCAGGTTTGAACCCACTGTGGGGCATCAGGAAGGGCATCCGGCCTTAATCCTCGTCTCCATCTGTGTCTGTGTCCACCCCCACAGTGTGGGGACATATGTAAAACTTTAGATGACTTAAGATGATAGACGGATTTCTTTTTGTATAGCACCTCTCTAGTTTAGTGACCAATCAAAGCACTTCACAATGTGTGCCACTTCACGTATATGTATATATATATAGCTTTTGTTAAATGAGCCCATTTCCTTTTCAGCGTGACGGAACACTTCAGGAGCCCGTTTATTAGAATCACATGCATTGACTCAATTTGTCTTGGCAGGGTTTTGCTTGAATTATGCTTCCATGAAGGGGTAAAGTGCCTCTGCTCAGTCCAGGTTCGTTTTTACATGTCGCGACTAGTCCCCGTGTAGCAGGGATGGACACAGACTTAGAGAGAGCTTTGGGGATTAAGGTCGGATGCCTTTATTGACACCCTGTGGTGGGTTTGAACCTGCGATGCCTGGCCCGGAGGCATGTGCTGTGCTGCCTGAGCCACCCCGGCTCCCTCTGCTCACTGTGCAGTCTGTTTGAGACAGAAGGAAGGTGATTGTAAATGAGAGGTTCGTTATGGTTTATTATAGTTTATAATGGTTTATTATGGTATTTTCCACCACATCCAGATTGAGTTATCCTGAGGGCCGTGTTGGCATCTGCATCGCCATGGTAACCTGTAGAGATGTCGCGCTGCCTTTGCTACCAGAGATTTGTGAATGGCTTGATGGGACTTGAATGTGAGCCGAGAGTATTAAAAGCTGGTCAGACAAACACCTTTTGACAAAACGTCCAAAGGCCTGTCTCTCAGAAGCCATCTAATAGCATCTGAGTGGTCTCGTCCATAATCAATGTGGGGGGGGGGCTGCGTTCCCTCCAATTGTCTGAATATCGAATTGCAGTTGATGATATTCAGGACCGCATGACTGAATTGAATTATCCTCATTTCAAGCCACAACATCTCGACAGCCAAAAGGTCTTAACCAGAGTCAAATGTCCTGCAGGCTCTAAATTTTATTAGTGGCGTTTAACAGCGGATTTATTCCACGTTCCCCGCCAACCGCATGACCCGCGAATGTGTCAACATCGACCGTCTCGTGTCCCGCAGCGCAAACGAGCCATTACTCATTTTGTTTTACAGACTTGTTTCTTCATAAGTTTTGCATTCATACATTCATTATCATTCTTTAGGGCCACGCGCCATAGGCTGCGGGTTTGAACCCACTGCGGGACATCCGGGTTTTATTGCCCAGGCTCCATCTTAAGTCTGTGTCCAACCCCACAACATGGGGACTGATCGTGACATGTAAAAATGGACCTTTGTAACATGTGGGTATAAGCATCAAAACGGGTCCGGTTCTGCCCAAATAGAAAAAATATATACAGTGTCTCCCAAAACTGGGATCATTATAGAAAAAGAGTACAAATGTAGTCATAAAATCACCACAGAATAACAAGACCCCCTTCTTTCAGGCTAATTTCATCAATTTGTAGTGGTGGTCCCTACGTCCACAGTGTGTCTGTGGGGGTTTGTTGGAGTCCAGTAGAGCAGAAACAGGGTAAGGAACATGTTAAATCAACACTATGTCTCCATCACAAGCCTTTTCTTCTTTGTGAAAGGAGAGGAAGTGGCAGGACAGAAGATTCGAGCCGAGAAAGAGGAGTCTCAAGTGGGCGGAAGAGAGATGCCGAGTAGATGCAGGGGGACAAAGCGGAGAAGAGGGAACAGACAGGAGGAGAGTTGGAGGAGGAGGAGGAGGAGGTCAGGATGACGAGAGGGGCGAGGAGCTGGCGGAGGGAGAAGGGGAACAGTAGTTTTACAGATTGGGACAATCACTTCTTCTTTTTCTCCCGCCTTATTGAATTACACATAATGGCTTTTGAACGCAAGTACATCAGCTCTATGTGAGCCAATACTACACATAATGTGGCCCTGACCTTCATCACTACGCCATCCTGCCATCTTCGTCATCCTCTTCTCATACCATCTGACCGCTGTCCTCATTTTTTCTATTTGGCTTTCCTGGCTGGACATCCTTTCACTCCACTTGGTCCGTTTGTCTCTTGTTCTCCTCAGACTGACTTTGTGGTCATTGAAAGCCTCTTCACAGATCAGAGGGAAGGAAAGCAAAGCCACTTTATTGGTCATTGTATTCTCACAATGAAACGTGTCCTCTGGATTTGACCCAGGGTAGCGGTTAGGGGTTCATTGTCTTGCTCAGGGACACTTCAACACGATTTCTGAAGGACCTGGGGGGGGATACACTGATCTTTTGATTACTACATGATCTACTTCTTGAGCCTTGCTGCCTCCGAGGAGAACACATAATGATGGTGGTGGAGGAGGGTCTGAAGGTGATCTAGAGCAGCAAAGCGTAGCATCAACAGGATGTAAAGATGACACCATGTGATACATCATAGGGTCTAAAGAAGGACAATTATCTGCGCTTCCATCCATCCATCCATCCATCCATCCATCCATCCATCCATCCATCCATCCATCCATCCATCGTCAACCGTTCATCCAAAGTCGTGGAGTCATGATGGAGCCAATCCCATCACTCACCGGGTGAAAGCCGGAGGTGCATTTACTCTCAACTTTAAAATGCCTGATCAGTACATAGAGGCAGCACAGTAGTCATAACATACCTCTTAAGGTTATTGAGTCCGGATTTACAAGTCCCGTGTCGTGTAAAAGTGCAAGAGATACAAGACCTAACTCTCACTGACACCGCAGCAATAACTACCCCCATGCCCACTCAATCAGTGATTCTTATCCATCATTTTCCTGCTTCTGCAATTGATCCACTTACTGAGCACAAGACAATGAGTCTCTTTTCTCTCAGTTGTCTTTCCTGCATCCCTTCTCTGCTCCACTCACATGGGATCATCCTCAGATCCATGTCTGCCAATGTCAGACAGAATCCATCCTCATCCCCTCTGTCTTGGCTGAAGTCACCCCATCATCACTATTTCATGAGGTTGGAAGACCGTTCGTTTCACCCCTGCAGCAGTCGAGTTACACTCGATAGGAATCGATTACTTATTGGATAAAAGTTTATTCCCATGCATGTTCATTGTGCTTGCACAATGTCAATAAAGTTCTCCCATCTTGAATCTTCAGTGGTTTGCCAAACATTGCCAGCCCCTCTGAATCTCAGCATTTGCAGGGGTCGCAGAGGTGGAAGCATCCACCAGGGCAGACGGCGGCGTCTAGCCCGATGTACCTTATGGCTGTAAAGAGCTCGCCAAGGCTGTTACTGTGACGTAGCAGAGTTGGACCAAGAGCTGCATTTGACCTGGCGTCAGATGAGAAAGGAGGCTGTGGTGTCGGATGGGGACCATCCCCTGTTTAATCCCTCTCTCACCACACAGGATCTGCTTCAGTGCTCGAACTATAGTTCTGAAAGATTTAGAGGACATATCAAGTATTACTATTTAGAACGAGAACAAATCAGTTTGCATGGAGCAAATTGATTTTAATGAGAATAATAAATCATAATCATTTAATGGTTTTTTATTTTTGGAAGAGTTGCGGCTCTGAACAGTTTCTCTGAAGAACTATAGGTATGTATGTAATGTTGATGGGGGGGGCATTTTGCAAATGTTACATATTTAAAAAAGTACCAAAATAAGCTAATTTCCCCTTTTCATGTACAGCTTTTACTATAAACTTTTGTCATCTATCATATTATGAGCACCCCCCCCCAGTTTTGAATGAAAATCAACGCCCACTTAGTTATGGAGACTCGGGCCCTGAGGAACATAGTG
>OMLC01012227.1:16193-26754 GCA_900302585.1 Regalecus glesne | reverse complement strand
GGGATCATCGCAGATTCTTTAACCAGTTGAAGTTAGACCTGTTATAAGTGCAGTCTGGAATAACATGCGTTGATTTAGAACCCTACTGAAGGATATTGATCGTCGTGAGTTTTGGCACTGGTACAAATACAGAGACAGCTCTTCCACATCAGCTACTGACCTGCAACCACAGGACAACCGAGTCTGTCCTGTAGCAGCACAGGGTGAGCCGCGGCGGTTTCCATGGCGACACGAGGAGCCAATGGGAGGCTTGCGCCAGCCTGCCGCTGAATGAAAATAAGAGAAGCCATTTTGCACATGGAAGCACGGCATCACTAAATTAATAAAGGCGTGTTTTCCCCAGAAACAAGGAGCCAGACATCAACCCTTTCTCGGTAAGTGTGCGACCGATGTCAAGCGGGTGGTAGAAGCTTTCAAATCGGAGAAAGTGGGGAAAATGCAGGGCACCTGGGGGTTAAAACAATAACGCAAAAGCCTTCTAATGAAGTTAAGGTGGAAGTGCCGCGTCACCTTTTTCTCTGCTCGGTGATGGTGCTCTGGTCTATCTCTGGCCAGGGGAGAGCATCACCCCGACCTTATCTTGAACGGGCCATTAGAGCCACTGAACCGTGAGAGAGGGAGTCGCCTTTGCTGACTGGCAACATCCATGCGCGTTATTTCCCCCCTCTTCTTCTAGTCTGAAAGGGAGCGTCGAAAAGCAGGTGTACAGTTTCAGAGAGAGAGAGACAGAGAGACAGAGAGAGAGAGGGAGAGACCTTCGTAAACTGCTCTCCTAATTCCAGCCGACGGCTCGGGTCGTTTCATATGGACCAGACTGGCTGGTTCAAGCGTAACAGAATCATTTCAGACGATGCGACATTTGTTTAAGGTAAGCAAACACTACAGCTCCCTGTAACCGGCTATCAATCCCGCTCAGCCCCCTTCTGCTCTCTTCAGCTCACACCACAACCAAAGAGCACCAGATCGAACGGCTTTAATGTTCACCTACGGCGTCTTAGATATTGGACAACAAACTACTCCAGGCTACGGTATGAAGTCGATGTCACTCGAATTAAAGCTTTGTCGTTTTAGTAGTCTTTTAACTGTTTCGATGCGTGTGACTGACTAGCTTCAACCACCCACTACCTAACAGTTTTGACTGGGTTTAACAGTTTGTCTATCGTTTGGGAAAGGCGCTGTTAATATTTAGCTCAACGGAGACGAAGTGTGGCTTCCACTGAAGAAGCATTCTGGTGAATTGGTGTTGTTTCCAAGATAGATACGAGACAGAGAATCGATATACCACCGTTTGCCCGAGAGAATATCATCCACTGCGCTGTTGTAGAAATGCCGTGTTGATTATTAGCATTAGCATTTACATCGACATTAACACTGCCGAAGAGTTTGTTATCATGGGACTTGATCAACGGATAGGCTAGAACTGCCTATCACGTTTGTGCTTGATAGCTATTTAATTTGGCCATTACTACAATTGAATATATCCTCTGCATTTAACCCATCCTATTGTATAGGAGGAGCTGTGGTCAGGTGCAGTTCCCAGGGAGCAGTAAAGGGGGGGTTATTGTTTTGCTCACGGACACTTCACCATGCTTTATGAAGGAGCCGGGGATCGAACCAGCGACCTACCCTACCTCCTGAGCCATTATCAAATAGACCCTTTATTGCAAACCAAATTTAGGACTGTATGAATGGCTATTGCACTCAAACAGTAAGTTTCTGCAGGATTGCATTTTGTGTCCTCAGGCCCACATCACTATACTTGGGACCTCTGTATATTGGGTACACATGAAGCTGCTTAGGATGACCATTATATTGTGGACTTAGTTGATGTTGTCCGATTTCATTTTTGTCCCACAGTCATTGACAGCTTGTGATGTGTGTTTTATGGTACTGGCGTCTAAACTGTATGTGGTTCCTTGAATGATATCTCCAGCGGGGCCGGTGCTCAATTAAGAGGTTAATTCCACTGAAAATATAGTTGGCATGGTTATTTTCAGCATATAATAGGGTCTAAATATAAACAATCTGTTGGCTATAACCCAGCTCTGAAAAGAAACTATGGGAGAGTTGACCTCCCCCTTCGCTTTTTTATCATCAACTGTCTGGAATAAAAGGATCATGTCCATAGGAGAGGCTAAAAGCCAACGTCACTAGCAGATCATTCCTGTTCAATCCATTTGAATGTTCTTTGAACAAAGAATCTGGGGGAGTTTACAAAATGCATGGTGTAACACTATCACTCCATGCTACCAAGCATGCATGCATGTGTGGGTGTGGGTGTGTCTGTTATACAGGTTGGAGTGTTGATGCTCTGTGTGTGATGCAGGCTTTTGTAGCCTAAATGAGACCACAGAGGGAGACAGGCAGGCACAACCTTTTAGTTTACCTACTTCACCTGGTTAATGATATTGATTCTTCAGTGGCTGACCATTACATGCTTGATGGTAAATGTGATGTTAAGTAGGGCTTGGTTTGCTCTTTGGTTGCACCTGCTACCTGCCAGTTTAGAGTTACACAGAGAGAGAGGGAGAGAGAGAGAGAGAGACAGAGAAGAAAACGGGTCAATGCAATCCTTGGAGAATTGGAGAATGTGATACATTTTCTATCTAAAGTACAGCAAGCAGTTAGGGATGTGTTCAGTCACAGTATCGTTCCCTCTCTCACCCTCTTCCTTTGCACCACATTCTTTCACTTCTCCTCTTTTCTGGTGGGTTTCTTTTAAGACGCAATCCCTATTTATCTCCCTCCCCTTGTTCTCTGTTCTCTGACATTGTAGCTGGATCTCTTGCGTATTTACCTCCTTCAGCAGCCCCCACCCCACTCTTTCCTGCCTTGGAAAAAAGGGCTGATGTCATGGCTGAAGTGGCCTGTGAAAAGCCAGCTTGATTCTCAGAAGCTTTGTTGATGAAGGGGGCTGCCTGCAGGACATGCTTGCTGCCTAAACTTTCTCAATGAGTAAATCCTTTTAGAGTTCACAGTGGGATTTCATGTCGGTTGACTTTGGACATAAATCCCTCTGCCACCCCCACCCCCCAACTAGAATCATAGCGATTGTGTTTTGTTTGTTTTTTTCAGCATGCCCCCCTGTGAATGACTAAGTGTTTTGGAAACTTTGGGATATGGACAATTCTTCTAAAAGAGTGGAAAAAACAGTATTTCATGGTAAGGAAACAAAAAAATAAGGCTTGTTGGAGATTTGATACAAGTTAGTTAAATATTTAGTGAATAAAGTTAGATGTTAAAGAAAAATGCTAAGGAAAAAAGTCTACCTTAATTTGTTGTTTCAACTGTGCTGCATTCATCATCACTGAACTGTTCATAAAAAAGAAATGTGCCAATAACCCCCACATGTAATGTTGCTAGTGGAAAACATATAGAAGATTGATTGCAACCATTTCCAAATTAATACATTTTGATAAATACTTTTCAAGCACAAAAGGGAAGAATGACAACCAACATGGATAGATGTCATGATCTTCTAATGCTAAAACGTCAGTAATATCAATAGTTATTTATCGCAACAATTCACTGAAGAATGCCTCTATTGTTCCACCTTGTTCCTGCATTCTCTGTTTTCAACTTCATAGTAAGTAAAATTGTGAAGTTTTATCTCTGCTATATAAATGGTTAAAAGAAATACCAGGAATAAAGTTATGCAAAGTTGGAGCACATGCAGTATGAGTGCAGGTTCAACAATCTGAGCAACAAACATTCTTCTAGATTTTCATTTAGATGAACATCATCAAAATAAGCTATTGGCATTGCTTGGTGGAAATATTAAGTTACAGAAATTGAGACGTGGCTACCACATGACTCAAGCCCCACTTAGCTTCAGTCACAGCTAATTGTGTCACAAACAACTGAACAATATGGGGGGGGTGTCAATATTGTGAAATGTATTGCAGATATTAAAGAACAAAAATGAGTTAATTTAACCATATGTAAGCAAGTGTTACCTTTCAAAGCTCCATTTGCAAAGAATGTGCCACTTTGACAGTAATTACGATGATTTTAGAGAGGAAAATAGGCTGTTGTCCAAGAAGTCAGACTAAATGACTTTATTTTTCAGATGGGCTATATTTTTTTTCTGTTGTCCTAAAAAGTGAACCTTGCTAAAGCTCATATTCTGGCAAGCAATAAAGATAATGGCCTATCATGACTGATGGCCCCAATTTGTCTCCTTTGCAATGTGACGGTCTCACACATGTACCTCATGAATCACAATGCCAATTCATCTGAAATGATGTATTATTTGGCCCTTAGAGGCAATCCATTTTTTTAAGCACATCTTACATTATCACCGGAAAACTTAACCATATCAAAGCCTCCATTTGACCTTATATATCACACAGTTATGAATACACTGAGCTCAAACAGTGACATTTTGAGTAATTATTAAATACATTGTCTTTCATTTGGCTGAAATCTAAAATATGTATTGAAAAGCAAAGCTACTTTCTTTTAAATATACCAGCACCAAAACCCCTTGAAAGCATCAGCCTAACTTTATAACTCCACAAGTATCATAAAAAGTTGAATAAGTTCCTCTGGATTTTTCATCAATCATCTAAATGACTTCTTCAGTCTCAACTGACTGTAGGTATCCTCACCCTTAAAAACAATACATTGTCATATCAACCAAAAGCAGCGATGAGTTTTGTATGCAAATTGACTCAGCTAATAACTAGGATCAATGGCCATGTGTGTTATTTACAGAGGATTGGGTGATAGATGTAGTCATAGCATTTTAAGATGATGACAGATGTACTCTTAGCCCCCCTTGCTCAGGAATAGCCATCATGCTTAGTATATTGTAATATATGAGCATTTTAATTTTTTTCCCTAAATTCTCAATGAATGAGCTTGGAATTAGAAGTAAGAATGTGTCGTATGTCACGGCAACCTGCTTGAATTCAAATAGAAATCAAATTGATCAGAAATTAAAACTCACTTGGGTAACTTGCAGGGGTTGACAAGCGAGTGGTTTCAGAGGTTGTATGCAAGGGCTCTTGTCAATGTAAGTAGCTCAAGGTTAGCCCATGCCTTAAACCGATTAATGACAGTATAGAAAGCTTAAGTAGTTACGCTAGGCAGGAGTGAAGAGAACAACTTAAGATACGACATCTACTTTATGTTGCTTTGCTTTTGTGTTGATTCATAGAGATTTTTAGTACCTCAAGACTTGGAGGATTTTGATTTAATTTCATGCTAAAAAAATGCTGCTATATTAATGGACAATTTGAATATCTTATTACAAAGAATCTAAAATATTTTTTTTATTCTATAACTTTTCCAAAGGTTTATTCAGCAATGCCCCCCTTGCTCCAGAAATAATGTCTCACAGCATTGTTAATAGTTGTGAGAAAGTAATCTATTAAAGTGGAAGTTTTGTCACAATGTACAATGTTAAGAAGATTACTTTTGAAATATAATGGGTTACAGATTACTAGTTACTCCATTAGAATGAAATGAGTTGCACAACTATTTTTGTTACTTCACCAAGCTAATGTAACTTCTTGCATTTAACTGCTTTTTTGATTTTTGATTCCTTTTCAAATCCATGTTTTAAAATGGGCAATAAATCTGAAAAGTTCTTAAAATATGAATTAAACTAGGCAGTTTAAACCTCACAACCATGCTCAACAGTGATTACTTGTAACTTTTATTAACAGTTCTTTAAGTTCTAGCAGAAGTTGTTGCACTTGATGTACGTCGCTCTGGATAAGAGTGTCTGCTAAATGCCTGTAATGTAATGTGATGTTCAGAAATATGCCAAAAGAAAGCCATCCCCACATGGCAAAAAGATGCAAAGCATCATAATGAATGATATATTCTACATATAAGCATTTTACAAAAAATAATATGCTCATATGTAACCCCTTTATAATCACCAACGTTTTGATTAATAGCTAACTTAATTAGATATTTTTCCCAGATTGCAATTGCATTTATTTTGTAATTTAATTACAGAACATTGTTACATGCAAATAATTACTCCCCAATGCTAACAATGAGACCATCCTGAAAATGTTCATAAAAACTAGTAGTGATGAACTATTTCTGCCTTCAAGACTTTCACAAAAGGCCCTCATCAGATAGTCAAAGAAAAAAAAGGTGTGTTACAATGAATATTTTGCCCTTTGCCTATGTTTATAGGGTTTATGTGTGGCAAGAGGGAAGTAGAATATGTACATCTTAATGTTTCTCTTTGATGTCTCTTGATGGGCTCCTCCCTTCAGGGCCCTCAGTGTCTTAGTAGAGTTTCCTGGCTAAATCACTAAATCAATAAGAGCATAATTTGGATTGACAGTTTGATCTCTCAATTAACCTTAGATTTGCTGCCAGTGGCATTATTTTTATCAGATGTAGGTATTTTAACAAGTCCTACTATGTCAATGAATTACTCAGTGAATATACAGTGTAGCATGGGACAAACTGTGAGACCAAAGCCAACTGGAGATTAATATATTGTGGTTGATGAAGTGACAGTAGAAATAAAGTGGAGAAGTTGATGTTTCTGTGATTTTTTGAGATATTGATATTCTCTCCTTATCGGAGACAAATATTTAATGATTAGATTGACATGCATAAGAAAGGGTGACCAATGTCTGAAGCACTTCATTTTATCTAATCAAATGAAGATTATTTTCATCCATATCAGGCTAGCATCTGGGATGGATTTCATATGAACAGGACAGGTGAGAAACTGTTTTTATTGCTGGTGTTGCTACTTTGTTCTATCAAAAGCTTAGATCGATGTTGAAGTTTAGTGTCAAGAAACACATGTTTGAATTGCTTGAAGATATTGGCACGCACACCATGGCTTTGATGTCTGTGACTTGAACTTGTCAAAGAGTCAGTCGGTACATTTTTACCCACCTCCCCTTACTCGCATTTAAAAAATGTGAAAAAAGACTGTGATGATGATGATATGGGGTGGCTGAAGGTGGTAATGCCCAAGTAGAACACCTCAACACAGCTTCTCCCAAGTCTACCCTGAGAGTTTAGTTGGATAAAATCAGTGTGTCACTATTCTGCTTGGCTCTCATCCTATTGGTCCAATGCCCTGGACCCCATGTCATGTTGTGTATCAACTATGTGATGGGGTCTCATTTTCCTGTTAAGTTTATCACCAGAGCAGAAAATGTTTTGCTAGAGTTGTACCATCTATGGTGGTATTGTTTGTGTTGTTTTCTTTGCACGGGTGTGATTAAGTCACAGAATATATACATGTGGCTGTGGTAATGCTGTTTGTTGTGTTGTCCAAGATGTCTGTTTTGTCACATGTCGCTATAACTCCCTGCGCTGTGTATATGTGTGTGTGTGGGGGGGCACAATTTTAGATGGAGCTTGGGGGATTAAGGCCCAATGCCCTTCCTGATGTCCTGTGGTGGGTCTATGTTATTTGGGATTTTGAAGATATAGTATTTTGGGAGGCACTGGTGACAGACATGGGTGCAAGTCCATGAATACTAGCATGGCATTCAGTGCTTTACCTGTACCCCCATCCATAGGGTTAGTAGTTTTGTTAGTAACAAGATCCAATGTAAGACTTGGTTAAATAGTATGGAGATTGACAAGACCATACCAGATTTGTTGAGGCCAAAATTGATGGATGCTCTTACATGGTAACAATGAAAAATATCAAATCTGCTGTGCCAGCCCCTATCAAACAAGGAAAAGGCCAAAAGAAGAAGAAAAGCTTTGTGGGAGATAAACCTGGTAAAGATCCTGGCCAAAAAGCTGCAACCCAGTATCATGTGTCGTTTTTTTAGATTAACAAATTGCAACACCTCTGAAAGAGCATCTCTGAAGTACTGACAGAATTGAAGTATTTGCCAAAAGCACTCTTCCTAGTATTTATTATGTCTATGCCTATACACTGTGTAATACATCAACTGCTTATGGACATTTGTTTGAAGAGAGAGTAAATACCAGAACTAGGGTCTCGCTCATTGACAACCCCCATGCCAACCCCCTCACAGTTGCAGACATTTGATAAAGGAGGTGCCATGCTATAGAAGTCCCATTCATCCTTTAACCCTACACCAGTCAACAATGTGTGCTGGCACAGACTGGGCCAAACGGCTTAGGCAAAAACACCACCACCAACATTCAGATCTTGTTACCAGTCAAATAAATTTGTGAGCTTGTCATAGAACCTTGATTGGCAGCTTAAACAAAGTGACAGGATAGGTGTCTCATTGTGGATTCAATGCGTAGATGTTTAAAACGTTTTTTTCCCCATTTTTTGATACTTTAGGGTTACACAACTGAAGTCATAGAGGTTAAATAAGAAATCATATCGCCTCAATAAACCCATATCAGCAAAAATGTAAGCTTCATGATCTGAAACAAGCTGGCTAAATCACATCCTTGTGCAATTGATGGCTCTTCTTGTTCCAATACCCAAACTTCTAGTAAATGATAAAGTTGTGCTATGGATTTTGCTCCACTTTTGAGTTGTAACCCCACCCTGAATTAAATTATGGTCCTCCAATTGACGCTGAAACGTGTGTATGCACAGCTACTCCTGCTTTTTTAGCGCCACTCACTTAACTGGGAATGGCAGAGCCCACACTGGAGCTGATAATGAATTGGGTGTTGAAACTGGGCTGGTAAGACCATGTCGACACAGAATGCAGCTCTGAGAGGCTCATAGGTCAAAGTGTGTGTGTGTATTTGTGCATGAGATGTGAGTGCCTGCCAGGCATTATAAAAATAGTTTGCTGTGGCACTTTAATGAGAACATTCCTAAGCTGCTGTCTGTCACACCATATTTGTATAATTGTTTTATAATTCATTAGTATCCATGCAAGGACTGACTTAATTTTTTTAATGATACATTTTGTCAACTGCATTTCACCATGAATGCAGGAGGCTTGAGAGTCAGGAAAGTGACATGATATGCCATCGCATAGAGCAGTTTTGTAGCGTAGCATTCATGTACATGTACATACTACTGAGAAAATGATGGCAGTTCTGATTTACTTCTAGAAAGATTTGTTGAAGGGATGAAGGCGTCTCAATATATTCAAGGAGTGCAAAAACTATGTCACGGGCAAAATTGAGGGAGCCATTTTGCTTCATATCTTTTGTTATGAGTACAATTAAAACTAGGAGAATGGTCAACTTCAACCCATCTCTTTTTGGAGAGTAGTACGGATCTGAGCCTTCTATGATTCTGTCCCCAAGGTTACAACATTAACACTTGTCAGTTCTCAGCTTTTCACCATACCTCGATGATCCTTGGCATGTAACCAGATGAATCTGGGAGTCAGCTGCTGTTTGATCTAGCCTGCTGACACACAAATCATGGTAGAGGGCAGTGGGCACCTCAGAGCTTGAGGCTTCTGTGTTCCTCAGTTGCAGGAGGACTGGGTGTCATGTCGCTCTGCACTTCACTTATCTTTAGAGACGTCTGTGCCTTTTTAACTGGGATTTTTACATTACCACTTCATTATTGGCACGTTGACAGGAGACAGACAAAAGTTAATCCAGGAGTACGAAAATAAGTGCGTCTATCCTCAATTTACAACACTGGCAGATTGGTTGACACGCCCTTGTGTCAGCGCATGGCGTCTGTGTTTTATCTTGATGGGTCCATGCACTCATTGGTAACTCCTTTTAGTTACCTAGATTGCCCAATAAACCCAGTGTTTCCTGCCATTTTTTGTGGGAAAATAAATCGTCTAATCTTGAACCACTACTCTAGTGACTGAGCACCATTAAAATAAATAACTGGATATCTCTGGTGCCTAACTGCTAGACTTTACCATGCAGCAGGTTTCCTGTTGCTGTGTTGAACATATTTTGTTTATTCTCAGGTATGGGTGTGAAGGATGGAGGGGGTCCAAATAGTTTACTACACAGTAGCTGCATGGGTGGCTTTAGGTGGGGAGGCTCTAAATATGAGGTGCTAATAACAGTAGTTACATCACTACTCTTGGAATAGCAGGGAGTCTCTGTTCCCGAAGTGGTTGTCTGACCTCTCTCCTGTGTATATTTGGTGTGATTGTGTGTACATGTGTGGGCACTTCCAAATATACATTCCAATATGGATTACACAGCAGTAAGAATATTAAATGACATTGATGAGTGAACACTTAATTTATCTGTATAGAGTTACAACTAGATTTAAGACTGACACATTTGTGTGTATGTGTGTGTGTGTACATGTATGTGCATGCATGTGTTAATTTACATGTGTGCAGACTGTGCACATCTCAGTGAGCCTGTGCTTACTTTTTCAAAGGTATTCAAACTGTCAGCAGCACAAACTGAAAGCTTGTTTCATGTTAGGGCAATTTAACACCCAAGCTTGTTTCAGTCTGGAAATTCCACTTAAGATATCCCTGCATTGACATCATCAGCTACTGTGTGACATTTAAGCCTGACGGGAGAGGTGGGCACTGGCCATGTGCTGCCTCTCTTTACACCTCTCTCCTCGTCTGCTCACGGGCCACTACCATCCATCATTTAGCCGTGATGCTTAAACATTCAGTGGCCTGTCTTGTTACTACTGAGTTGGCATGACTATTCCACGGGATGAGAAAGATAA
>OMLC01012227.1:3530-16096 GCA_900302585.1 Regalecus glesne | reverse complement strand
GGGGGGGGGCAAAGAAAAGGGAGTCAGTCCTGTCAGCCCCCACCCATCTACACTGGGGTTAACTTTCCAGTCCCATAGATGAGCATGTCTGTGTCTGAAAATAGACCTATCTGATCACAGCTTCACCCAAACAGGGAACTGTCTTCCCCTTCACTCTCTCACTCCAACCCTCTAACTTTCTTCTCACTCTGTTGTATCTACGCTTCCAGGCACCAGACAGGCTAAGCTCTGGAAATAAAGCTTGACCAGGTGGTGAGAATCATCTGGAACTAGGAAAGAAGTTTGGAAACCTAAGAGGAAGAAGGCAGAAGAAGAATAAGCAGCTGTACTTTCAACTTACCTGTGCCTGGCTGTTCATTGCAAGCATCCATCTTTTGATTTTATGACGGTAAGAGGTGAATTGTTATGCACCTGCACTCTGCCAGGGAAACGTCAGAGTTTTCACTAGCAAGACTAAATTTCATGAAATATATTCAAAGTCCAACTGCTGTGCTTCAGCAGTGATTTGTGTACTCAAGTCAAGGTATTTTCATATTTTCAAAATTTAAACTAAACTCATTTTAGCACTGGTCTTTGTCATGTTGTCGGCATCACTGTGCAATTGACAAGTTAAAATTCAATACGCAGTATAACCTTTTTCATGTCCCAGGACAAGGTTGAATTCAGAACATGTGCTATGCATTGATGATCTTTTTTTCTATATTTCCCTGACAATACGTGCACCTAACCAATTTAAACACTATGGTACTGTAGAATGTCAAAGATAGTGACACTCTGCAGTCCGCACATTCTAATATAAGTTAGATTGTTTTTATTAATGCAGATATGAACACACAATTTGTTATTTTAAACTATTTGAATTTTTTTTTTTCCATTGTTTTGAGATGATTTTTGTGTTTCCAAAACTTCAGATGAATAAGGCATTCAAATCCCAGTAGTTATTCCAAACCAAATGTCAAAAGAGATTTTTGGCAAAGCAGTTTCTCAAACCATAGAATTAAAACCCACGTGTTGAATTGTTTTTCTTCTGCAACAGTGGACAGGATAAAATCGTGACAAATAAAAGGTTTGTAGCCTGGCCTCGCTCAGAATAGCTACAGTTAATTCTAAGCTTGCATTTTTTGAGGGTTGACAGGTTTCCAGTCATTTTGCGTTGTTTTTTTGTTTTGTTTTTCTACAAAACCATGTTACATATTTTACATTTATCTAGAAATGTTTGCTACTGAAAAGGAAAATATGTGGAAACTAGACATAAAAGGGTTTAGTTGTTGCAAACTGTAAAAAAAATCAATCTAACAATTCAACCATCGTCATTTTTCTAAATAGTTTTGTTTTCTATCTATCTGGTTTTCCGTATCATGATACACTAGATTTGGAAATGACAAGCTGTAAACCAAGCCCCTCACTAAAAGAAATTCTGTCACCCTCCCTCAATTACGCACCTTCCTATAATTTTTCCCGAGAATCTCATTTTCCTTCCCCTCTTCTCTCTCCTTTCTACCTGCTTCCATCTCTTGTTACACCCCTTTTTATGGTCTCGTCTTTCCTGCTTAACAATAGCAATGCACCAATCCCCCCCATTAGGCCGGTCTCGGAGGTGTTGTGGAATGTCACCTTGACCCCTTGGGTACACAGTGAGGGTCTCTCAGCCTGCCGTCCGCAGCTCAGTTCGCTCGGTTCCCTTTACCCCGGACCACACTTGCACAAGAGGCGCTTTGTTGCTTCGTTGTAAACACAACCAGGCCATATTCTTCACGTTTACAAAGTATCAGTTAATGTGTAGGGACAGGTCATTTCTGCCAGCCTAAACACTGGTCCAGTGTTTTCATGTGGTGGATATACTTCACAGTCATTTGGACCGGGCATGGCTTAATGATATGAGTGGATCTGAAGTTTGGGTGATGTCAGTCTGGCTGTCGGGCTAGAAAAAGAAGCAGAACAACTTGGTGTGAACCCTCTTTATTGAATTAAAAGTCCAAGCTTGAGTCTGCTTGTTTGGAGGTGCAGGATCCTGCAGAGCTTTGTCGTGAAACAGTATCCTGCAGATACACTGAAGTATTGTTGTTGTTTTTCTTTCCCTTAAATCTTCTTAACTCTCTTGTTTTGGTAGCTTTATAAGCCTTTGGACCTCCTTTTCTTCCCCTTAGTGGTCATTTGCTTAAAAGCCTCTGACGTACACAAGGACAAAGGCATTCAAAAGTAGCATTTGATGGCAAAAGCAAGAAGTCTCAAGTTTCAATACCATGAATGAATGTTGAATACAGAGTATGAAAGTGGATTTCACTGATATGCACAAATCCTTTAAGGAAATGTGTTTTTATTTTATGAATACAGCTGAGAAATTATTCATGCTCACACTCTCTTGTATGTATAATGTAATGTCTATTTAGTTCTCACATAGCCAATACTGACGGAGCCTTGTAGGATGAGGGAATGTGATTATTAAATGGTGATGGTTAGAAACATGTTTGTCAGAGGAGACACAATCACTTAAGAGGTGCTTTGTCTTGTCAGGGGTTGTCTGAGCCATTTAAATATACTCTAAATCCTACATGAAATTGTCCTTTCAAATTCAACATAGATTAATAATAGCATCCCTTGCTTATAATTTTTCCATGACCTTAAAAACAGCTCTCATTAAATGAGAAAAAGATTATCACCTCTGACATTTTGACTAAGCTGGAATAATAAATTTGACCACCTTTTCACTGCAGGTCATTTTTAGGTTCTGGTTATGTAATTTTATGTGGTTTCATATGAAGCTCAGGAGTCTGGTCTGGTTTAAGCTTATTCTCCAGAATATGTCAGTTTGTGTAACTCATGTTAAAAAATAAAGCTAGTTCGGTCATGGTTCTCATATCCCGCAGGGCTTCTCTGAGACTTGCAGTTAGGATGTCTTATCAGCTGGGTTTAGGGCTCACAGGTTGCACAGATTCTTCAGATAGAGTTTTCTGTCTGTGGTCCAGACCCCTCAGAGGGCAAGGGTCCTGTCTAATGGCAGTAAATATAGCACCATCACTAACCAAGTTCTCCTTATCTTCATCCTCTTCACTTAACACGGGTTCCTGGGGAATTCAGACTATGTATGGGGATGTAATCTTAGCTGATAGTCAGTACTCCTAAAGCACACTTTTTATACACTGAGACTGATTATTTACACACACACACAGACATATTTGGGGGGGATTTTATATATAAAATCAAGTAATTCAAGTGATTTCTTTCAATCTTGTGCAGTAAAGGCTTGCACTGCACAACATTGAAAGAAATTACTTTGAATTACCTATTGTACTTTTTTGATGACCCATTGTAAATGTTCCCTCTATCCAGATATAGAGGATATAGTTCACGCTTGGAACATTGTGTTGAGTGATTCATGGGTACCCCTTACTTCTTTTGCTGAATTTTCTAAATAACTGGGTGGTACTGGAAAGCCATGAAAAAAAGGCGGTTATGCACCCTTACTTCAGTGAAATTGAATTCGGAAGTTTGAAAACACCCCTCCCTCGCCTTACTGGTCGATTTCCTCATCCCCATCTCAATGACCTTCATGAGCATCCGACCTCCTATAGCTCATTTGCTGCCTAACCTTCTGTGCAGGGTCTGAGATCTCTGGCCCCCATGCAGCAGGGGACTCATCTGAGAGGCTCTGCAGAGACCTGTGATCACTGCTGTGACTCATTGACCTTTGCCTGCCATGAATTCCTGCTCTTTAAAGAAAGTGCTCATAAAGATTATCTCTGCCATAACAGATAAAACAGCTGCTGCCTTTGATGGTTTGACAGACACTGATGTTTTTCTTCCCCCTCTGTGAGCACCGAGCTCTGGAACACCGAGTGCATCCAACTTTCCCTTAATGTCACTCAAGACGCAAAAAGGTTGGTGATCAAAATATGGAACTGACATGTGCATTAGATTTCAGTCAATTTATTCCATATCTTACTAATGAACATGAACAGAATGGCTTGAAACCCCAAACAACTGAATAAGTTGAGTGCAAATGATTTTTCTTCTAAATTGTTTGCACGAAAACATGTTCTTCTACCTTCAGCGCAACAAAATGAAAGTTTTAACAAAGGTCATTGACAAAATGTCAGACACACAAGTGTCGGTCTCTAATCACTTCACTCAACTAGATTGGTAGGTGGAGATCTCCAGTCATCTGATGCTGTGAGACTAAAACTATGCCGGCACTTATAGGTCAATGCATTAGCCAATATCCTTTATATCTGCTGCTCAAAACGTGATGGGTTTTGACAGTCTGTGAATGGTCCTCTGCTGGACTTTCATCTCCGTTTTTATTCTAATAACTGAGCAATAGCACAGCGTTTTCATTTTCTGCCTCTCAGTCTATGAGAAAAAGAGACACAGCAGTTTATATAACATCCTGGTGATTTTCTCCATCCCCACATGATGGCCTTAGTTCTAAGACTTACAGCTTGATGCTAATATTGTTGCGCTTTTAGCCCTCTAATACTCTGTGCGCCTTCACCAGTATGGCTATTTATTCAGTTTTGTCTGGAAGTGTTTCTTTTCCATGTTGTAATTGCTCCTCCTCTCCTCTTTCTGATTCAAATTCTGTCCTCGTTTTTCCCATTTCTCTCCCTCCATTCTTCTTGTTGTCTCCGTTTTCTCTTGCCCATTATACATTCTTGATCTAACTCTGTCTTGCCATTCACTCCTCTTGGATCCTCTTAATGGATATCAGATTATTGTACTGGTATTACAAAATTGCATGTACAAATGGAAGGATAACCACATCACCAGTTGTCACATCTCATTCATTCCTCTCTCATAGCTCTGTTTTACACTACAGGGGCTTGTGTTGCATAATTGCATTAGCACTCTCAGGCCAGCGGCTCTGCTCGTTAGTGGGGACATGAGGCAATGTGTGGGACACATGGGCCTCTGTTGTTTGCAGTATGGGCAATGATTGGACATGCGAGGTCAGGGTGTTGACCTACCCTGTCCATTCATACACCCAGAGGGGAGTCCACTAATGAGTGGCAAGGCTGAACAAACAAGAAAACTGATAACAGGGATGCTGTTTAAAAGTGGTTGTTCAACTAATGGCATTGTTGTGATTTTGGAACAGGCACATGTGACGACGCGCCAAGCATAAATAACGATCAGCAAATAGTGGAAGACACGTGAGATCTCCTTAGTTGACCCACTGGCTACATAGTCGCCTTGTATGTAATGTAACTGACGTCAGTAATTGAACACACCAGCCACAGTTGAAAAAAAAGGGGGAAAAAGTCTTTCGGTGTTGGTCTCGTGACTGAAAATATGATCCTTTCCCCATCTTTTTGATTTATATCACTAGGATTCTGTCCAAATTTCTAGTATTAGAGGGAGACGGATAAATATCAAGATTTTTGATTGCAATGATTAGAAAATATGTTCACACGATGCAAAATTATATATGAATTAATTAAAATTAAAAAAAGATATTACATTCAGTGCCGGTTATTTTAAAAATAACTGGCTTTCCACCCAAACGACTGGCACTACACCACTTCCATCAAGTTCTGTGCATTTGAAGTTGATGTGTACATTGGATAAATCCGGTGCGTGCTTGGCTCAAAATGCATTGCAACCATGCCAGCATGCAGTGATGCCATCCATTTGCATTTACATTGGAAACAAGCGGAACAGACATTTTTCAGCATAACGTGATGATGCAGCTGGTATGTCCATGGCATAATGCATAGAACAGACCTTGTCATCCAGCTATTTATTTTTGTATAGCACAGAGTGGAATTATTTTGTGTGTGAACCATTCGAGTCAAACCATGGATCAGATTTGCCTTAAAAGATTGCACTGTTTTTATCTGCTCACAGATTCTCAACACAATTTAGTTTTGATTTCATATTTATACTAGACATGGTTGAGCTTAATTTGGACTGAGACCACCCCAAGTAGTCTGAATACTAACATAGGGTGCAGAAATGCTTGATTACCCCACTAGGACCCACAGCTTTTGGTCTTACCCGTTTTTATGTGATACTTTATTCTTCGCTCAGTTTACGGTTTATAGCTGTTGAGACATGAAAGTATAGACAAAAGAATTCACCCTCAGAGATTAAACCAGCCATCAGGGATGAATAGTTGCTTATGAAATGTCTTTTTTTTAAAGAAGTAGAAACTTGAATAGTTTTCATTATGATTATCATAGGTCAATATGGATTATTTTTGGGCCTTAGAGCAAATATGAATCCTCAAACTATAATTATTCCAATGATCTGGCTTGTAAATTGTTTTGCACGATTTGAAGTGAGTGAGTTTTGTTTGCTTGTTCAGGATGTGGGAGGCTTATTTCACGGTAAGCTGTCAAAGTAATGCAAATATACCCACATCCAAAAGACAGCAACTCACACAGTGCCCACCAAAAGCAAAAACATCTTGCCTATGTTCTTATTTTGATTCCCAAGCCTCTGGTTTCTCTTGCCACAGCCTTGTGCTCCCCACATATTTCCCACAGAAATGCACCACTAAAATAACTTGGCATGGAATCAGTAATTAAGGAAAGGAGCAATTCTAAAGTCTGCCTTTTTTGGAAAGGTCAGTCTCTGTCAGTTGAGCTTCACATTAGCCATGTTCTGCTCAGGATTTATGGAGGACCTCCAGGGACTTTCTGTCGCCTCGTTGTAAGGGATTTGTCTTTTCCTCATCCCCGTCAGTTGATTACCGAGTGTAAATGTAAAACCAATGTTGGCGGCAGGGCAGAGTTCCAGATGATAAATGGTGGTCCTTTTGAACCAGCAAGTAGAATATTTCATACAGAGGCTATTGATATCACCCTAATAGATAAATTGAAAATAGCCATCAGATAATCATTTTAGGAGACCTTTGAATAGATTTGCCAAAGAAGAGGGTCTTCTGGCATCTTGTAAGTGTGTCTCTTGAGTGGTAACTCAGAGTTTAGGACCCCAGAGGAGGCTGCAGTTAGCTTATCTCCAATGACTGCTCACTTATTCCTAATGTCAGTCTGTCTACACAAACACAGATACGGTCATACGCGTGCACACACACATACACACACGGAAGGAAAATAGAATGGAAAATCAATTCACTAATTTAAGTCTGCATATACTCCATAACTGAGGATCAACATCATTTTTTACTTGTGAGAAAAGCAAAGAACTGCACTGCAAGTTATCAAGTTATTCAGACTAGCAGGTGAATTTTCAACACTTTGGGGTATCCATATAGTCCATTATTTAAGTTGAAGGCTCTATTTTTTGGAGCTTTTTAAAAGTTTTTAGAATGCTTCAACTGAAATGGACACGGGTATAAAAAATTGAAGACAAAATAAAATTCAAAACTACTCTGAGTGGTAATTAAACATGGGGGACTGTAACAAGCTCTTAGGAGAAGACTATCTGATTCTTTAGTGGTATTCGAGACAAGATTTCTCACATACAAAAACCTCCCCAGAATATCTTGTTGAAGGACAAAGGATTTAGTCAGAGATGTTATTCCAGTTAATAACTAGTCACTTATCATAAATATATTTGGGGATACAAGTTTTTAATTCAAATCAGCATTTTGTCTCTGATTGAAAATCCTCATAAGAGAGTTAACTGTATTTATGATACATTAAATGTGGTAATACATCTCATTTATTACCACCAACACATCTTTCTATGCTGTTTTGTATTGGTACTTATGATACCTTTTTAGTTTTTGGTCATTTCAGGGCGCAGTGAAGGAAAATATTGAAATATTTTGCTACATAGAATATTTCTCTAGACTCTGGTATTCTTATGCCATGGTTTTTTGCAGCTCATCTAGTGCGAATGGAAGCCAGATGAATTGAAAAACTGTTTTATGTATGAATGGTAACTTTTGACGACATCCGATATGGCTTCTTCTTGTTTATTTTTCCGAGATATTTCTGAAAATATAATGAACCCTTTTGAATTTTCCTAATCCAAATTTTATTTTACGTGGATGCTGTCATGCAGCGACGTTTGTAATGGAGAGCACCATACCATGTTGTCTTTTGACCTTTGACCTAAGATCTTAGCCAATCCAAACTTAGCTATGTCCTGTTAGCTCCAAGTGGCCTTTCTCCATCCTAATTGAATCAGCTAATTTATAAAGTGCCGTTGAACAACAACCCTTTTTGGAATGCCATCTATAAACACTGTTGCTGATTGATTTTGTGGCCACTAGCGGTTATTCTTGCTATGCTGTGGTGCGGTAGAGCCATACATCAACAACGAGAGGAAAGCCACTTGACAAGAAAGGAAAGAAGGCTTAGGGGCTGTAATCAGTTCCAAGATATCAACACACATCACCGAGACTGCACTAAGTAAAGACCTGTGGGAGGATGTGCCCCACATTATAGCTGCTATAGGGCCTGATATTCAAAACATTTGTCCCTCAAATCCAATTCTGTGTGAGTGGTTCAATCCACTGATTGGAAATGAATGGGTTTTGATAGTGTATATCCCTCAGCAGACTAATAAATCTCATTTTTGTTGCGGTGTCGGACATTATGGCTGTCTGTGGCCTGGAAATTGATAGCCATGGCTTGTGATTTTGAAGACTCATAGCAATTACAAACGGTAATCACACATGCACACATCTCCAGAGTAGCCCACCGATGCCAAAATTACAATCATCAGATAAACCACTTCGATTCAACGAAAATGAAATTATATGAAATAAACCGAACTTGTGTTACAGCAAGGAGGACAAAGAACCCAAGACCATTCCTTCGGACATGTTGATTGTTTGGTATGCACCTCAGACCCTGCATTTAACTCAGCTGCATTCGCTATTTAAAAACACAAAAGTTTGCTCTTGAGAGAACCTTTGGGAATTTATGTCCTTTCATGATTCGGCACAAATTTGTGTTGCTTTTGCATCAAAATATGTCACACAACAGTGTAGAGTGTTTATGTTAGATGAAAACAAATGAGTGAGTTTTCCTCCATTTTCGGTCACAAACAGAAATAAAAAGGTTTCCCTCGGGACAGATATTTGAAAGCAATGAAAGGGCCTAAAAAATTAGCTGACAGTATCATTTTTTTATAAATGAAAGCTTATCAGTGCATAAGCATTGTACTCGATGCTAAGAAGGGTAATGTGTGAAGACCTGTAACATTCCACAAATCACCTTATTGTTTTAGATGAAGTTTTGACACGGTGTTTGAGTTGGAGCTAGTGGGCATTAAAGATAATCCAGTCAATTTGGTCTTGTTGTTTTTTTAAATGCTCAATTGAGCATATTTTTTGAGGGGTAAAATCTACAATTCTGCCCTCGGTGGAACTGTTGAAGATTTTTTGCCCTTTCGTGTCATCAAGGAATGTTTTGTCTCTCTGGTTTGTAGATTTCATAGAGAAGTGCCAGATATACTATACTATAAGTAAGTTACATATGTCATACTGCAACCCAGAGACGTCCTGTGGTACTGCATTCAGAAGAGAAGCAAAATTTCCTGTTATCTGTTATAATATGTGCCTGCTTAGGTCAGTAATGTGCCGTGTGTAATGGTCATGTGTTAAGACTTGTGAAACCAGGTTCATGATCCCGGAAAGACCTCTCATCTTAATAGTGTGGTATTCTACCCATCCATGCTATGGAACATACTTAGATCATCTAGTACATGATTGGTTTTTAAAGTGCTGTTTCCAAACTTTAAGACTGAACTACTGGTAATATTTTATGTCGTTATTACAAAGCCAATTCTCAGCCCAAATAAGCAATATGCTGAGTTATCTATTTTTGAGAATCCTTAAACCCATGAAAAACCTAAAGGTGTACGCCTCATCAGAGCTGATGTGTGTGATTGTGTGCATTGGGCTGTATATGTGAATGTAATGTGTATGAATGTAATGGAAGCTATTACTTTGCAACTGTTGTATTGAAAGATAAATCAACTCTTGGCTTGTCCCCATGCCACATGGGGTTTCAAGCCTTCTCAAATGAGGTTTGGATTTATACTGCTTTGGAAGACAGGGGTGAACGCCTGTTAGAGTGACATAATTACTGTTTTACGATGGAGCGTCTTTAAATAATATTTAAGTGAATTGGAGAAAGTTGAGTTGTGCACATGAATATTTCAACATTTTTCATGCATGTAGCATCATTCAGCATCCTAAATTCACACAGTTGGGTTTTTTTAAAATATATTTTTAGATGTCCGAGAGGGGATTCCCTTAATTATCACAAATTGAATTGTGTTGTGCACCGCCGAGCATGCTTAAAGCCATGACAGGTCAATCACTTTTCACAAGCCGTGGATTGTAGTTGCAATTTTAATAGCTCCCAGAAGAAGAAAGTCTAAATAAAAGCTCTTCGGAGGACCAGAGCGTGGTGGGTGTTGCTTCCAGTGTCCAGCCATAACATTACACCATGACCACAGCTGCTGTGTCGCCACTGATCTGCTCCCTGGAAACACGATCCTGTTTATAATCTGGCCATCATTTGGACGGCGACAGGCTGCGACGCCGGACCTATGATTTACCCCAGTGTGTGGGTGTGTGTGTGTGTGTGTGAATGTAGGTGTCTGTGAGTGTGTGTGCGTGTGTGTATATGTGTAGGGCGTGGGGTATATGGGGGTGCAGCGGCGGTCGGGTGGGGGTGTTTCTCAGAGATAGATTTACGAGGACTTACTGTTTGTGAGGAAGGATTAGCCTCTGGAGGACCAAGTGTGTCTCATGGTGCCTGGCTTTATGGGGTCCTTAGACGACTAACACTCCTTGATCATGAGCAAGTAGGTTTCATTTCTCCATTCCGCCATTTCTCACTGGGTGGTGGACAATAATATGATATAAAGGAAATATATTGGATAGGATGTGCTTTTTGTTTTGTTTTTTACATTAACACTTCTTTCAACTTGTGTTATCTTAGATCAGTCAAAACTTTTTTTTTCTGAAGAGACCCCGCTGGTTAAATTCTCAACCATACTGAGGTTTCTGCCAGATTGAAAGATAGAGTTTCAGATATATACACTACCGTTCTTTTGAATGTGTGCAATTTTCAATTTTCAGTATATTGGTTATTGGTTTATGAATTTTTGTTTCATTGATTCATGATTCTACATGTTGTGTCCTCTTAATTGTCTAGAATAGAAGTCTTGTGTTTGTTATTATCTTATTATTGAGTTATTCAGCTATAACCTTTCTTTTTCCCCAAGCAAATCTAGATTATGCCAAATAAAACATACATCTTGGAGTTTGCAGTACAACAGCAAATATGCTGTCAGTTTCACAAACTATAACATGATTTTGACTTATAGTTCTCATTGACAGCTTTGGCCTACTTGTAACCTGTAGAAACTCACAGCAGGGGACAGATGTCAGTGGATAGGTCTCAGACTCCTAAGATATCTTGCTTCCTTGGTCCTCTGCATTTCACATGCCAAGGCAGTCTCTTTAGTTGGGTTAAAGTGACATGATGTTTGCAGTTCTTCTATTTCATTTGCACTTGCCGTATTTTTAGCTCCCCCTATCCCCACGTCTGAGAAAATGGTGAAATGTTCTTTTCCTTTAACCAAGACAGCTCTGGCACAAAAGCATATTTTCTTTAAGGGATTACAAACACTGAAATCAGCGCAGTTGTTTGTTTTTTTTGGTACCCAAGGACACAGAGTATTTTCCAAAGTCTAATTATCTCTGCCAGACTATGTGTTTAGTCATGTTTCTCTGAGTGTGCGTGTGTGTGTGTGTGTGTGTGGCTAATCTTGAAAATCACTGGACCTATCAGCCTGAAACCTCTGTGCAGTTATTACTGCATGATGAAGAACCTCTCATGGTTATGATTCAAAACCTTTGAAAAATGTTTGTTGTTACCGCTGCTTCCGCTTTTCATTCACTTTCTAGGTCGCTTGACCACAACACTACACTCTGTCTCTGATCAAATTCAGCCATGTACGTGCATGATGCACATCTACGTTGAATTAGATTGAGCAAGGATATGGCCAAAAGTTATAAAAAGAATTTCGATAATCAAAAAAAAGTCACCGTTATAATGGAACAACTTGCCAGAGATTTAAGATACGTATAAGACCAAAAACAAGACCTCTATCCAACGCTTCCATTAGGGCAAAAGCTGTCCAGTACTACTCTCTCCTAGCTCTGGTGCATCTTGGCTGCTGCGTTTTAAACTATCTTGAGACAATTACGCTGACTCGAGACAGGGGCAACTGCAGCCCACAGTGTCAAAAGTATATGGATTTTATACATCTCTACCTGTAAATCATGACTCCTGCATGTCAAGCCACATCTTTATTATAAGGATCTATAAGTAGATTACACAAGCATAGGATTAATACCGTATGGATAAACACATTTTATCATTATTCTGTGTGTAGAGCTGAATATACATATACTCACAGGTGATTACCATCCTAGTATTGGCAATAGTTACAGCTTTGTCTTTATACCAGGATATCTGAAAAAATGTCAACATAGTAAATAAATGTCTTTTTCTGTTCAATTTCCTGACGAAACTTGTTCCTTTATTCCAAAAGTAGACTACAATAATAATAACAACAATAATAATGATAATAATAATAATGTTTTTATATAGAGCTTTTATGGGGGGGGG
>OMLC01012200.1:2451-13253 GCA_900302585.1 Regalecus glesne | reverse complement strand
ACATGTGTGAGTCTGTACTTTAACAGACTATGATTCCTTTGGAATAAGAGATGCAGATAACTCTCCTCTCTGGTGCAGTTGAATTTGAAAACATCAATAAGTCCAGAAAAAATTTGGAAAATAAACCTTCATCCCCCACAAAATACATTCACCAGCACAGAAATATCAAGCTGAGCAGAAGTGCCCTGAACTTTCAAGACGAGTCTATCCAAACTAGCACAATGGCCACAACAGTCCATCACCAATTTCATGTGCTGTGCACAGTGTGGCATCTCAATGCATTCAACCACATCCTCCACACCTCACTTCCTGTCTTATTTAAACCTCCTGTGAACCGGGAGTACAAAACCTCAGGTCAAGTCAAACAAATCTTTCACTCTCTTTGTGTTGTTAGTAATAGGACATTATTCAGCCAAATTACCTTTTCAAACAAGGTCCTTTTTATTGATCTTTGAGGTGTAAAAAAGAGAGGAAGCTGGGATGTCTCGCAACTCAACAGTCTCCGTCAGGACGGTGTTTCATCTACACGCGTGGGGATGCTCATTGTTATTTGTCTTCTGGTGATTCATTTCTAAAATGAATGTAGCTTCTCAACGAATAGTAGAGTTCGTGTAATCAGAAACCGTGGGCGTAGTGTTACAGAGGATCATTTTAACATTTGGAGCTCTTGTCATGCTGACACAGAGTCTGCAGAGACACAAATGATAGCTGATGAATTTATTCCAAATCCGTCCATTTGGTTATTTCATGGTTCAAAAGGAATCCACATACAGTGAAATGGGTGGGGTTGCAGGTGGGGTTGGGTGAATTTAGAACCACTGGTATAGGGCAATTTTGGTGTCAATCTTGGCTTGCAGCTGTGTTTATGCCTCCTCTGGCTCACACTCCATCTCAGCACAGACACAGTATCAGTGAATTGTTTTCATGCACCAGTCTAGGTGAAGAAGCATGGGAACATTTATCTATATGTGTCTTAATGGATGCTAGCCAAGGTACAGGGTCACTGATACAAGCAGCTGAAATGGGTTTTTCCTAGGATGGAATCTGGTGTCTAGAGACAGGGTGAGATGTTCAGCCATACGTGAGGGACTCGGAGTAGAGCCGCTGCTCCTCTAAGTTGAAAGGCATCTAGTAAGGAGGCCACCTAATCACCTCCCAAATAAGGTTTTCAAGGCATGTCCAGCTGGGAGGGGGCCAAAGAGTAGACCAAGGACCAGATGGAGGGATTATATCTCCACACTGGCCTGGGGACACCTTGAGATCCCGCGGTCAGAGGAAGTTGATGTTGCAAGGGAAAGGAAAGCTTGGAGGTCCCGGCTGAAATCTGCTACCTCCAAGACCCGACACTGGCTAAGCAGTTGTCAATAAATGGATGGATTATTATTGATATATTTCTTGTAATTCTATTATAAATCTGTTATCTTCTCAATGCTGTATGTTGTGTTTTATTATGTATACACAACATCCATTGCGCCTGTCCATCTTGGGAGAGAGATCCCTTCCCTGTTTCTCTCCCTGAGGTTTCTTCCAGTAAAAGGAATGGTTTCAAGAGAGTTAATCCTTATCTGATGCGAGGGTCTAAGGACAAGATGTTGTGTTGGTATAAACCGCATGGGGTCAAATCTTTTATTTGTGATAATTGGCTATACAAATTAAATTGACTTGACGTGACTTGCTAGACAATGAGTTTGCCCCTTTTCTTGTTGGGGGCATGCAATTCAAGAAAAAAAATCTTTAAGTGTCTCAGTTCAGCGGTTTCAGAGATGACGGTGATGAAGTTCCAGATGCTTTTAGACATACCAGACAGCAAAATCTTAATATGCCAGGGTTAAAGGCGGGGCATATAGCAAATCATTGTCTGATCGTCTCCCCTAACACAATCATCAGAAATCCCATGTATGTAGCTTATATTTGGCATGCTATTTGGATGTTCTATGGAATCCAATCTACTGGTGCTCACTTTATAGACTTACTGAAGGCAAATGAGATCCAGAGTACCTGTCTTAGAGGCTTAGGCTTGGCCTTTGTAGAGGATAATTTACTTAGCAAAGAATGCTATAACCCATTTAGGTGCTCCTGTGACTGAAGATGAGCCTACTCCTACTGTAGAAAATTTCATTGTTCTCATTTGGCTCTGCCTGATATACACAATGAGCTACCAAAACGGGTGAAACAACATTATGGCATGGAGTTACGGTCATGCTCATTTGCCTCAATTAAACCTGAGATTTCCCAGGCACCTGATTCCTTATTGGAAGAACTGCAGACTTCAGAAGATGTGAGAGGCATGCATACAGCTGAGTCTTTTGTTGTTGTTTTCTGGCCCAAGCAGACACTTGTGGTGAGAGCAAAGAGGTCCAGTCCATTATGAAAGGGGGCTCAGAGATCTGACAACCTCTTATTAAGCAAGTACCAATTCTGCCACCTCAAAATAGAGTGTTTAACGCTAAAGCCGAGCAGGTGGCTGGGGCACCAGATGACAAAGGACAGTGAGTCAAGGTACTGTGAGGGTGACATCCTAGCTTCATCCAGGCTCATGCAGCCTGTGCTAATCTAGCAGTCATTATAACTTGATGTTTTTCACTACCACACTCATGTGAAGCTCGCCATCAACAGCGGTGCCACAAACAAGAGGATGACGAAACGTTTCGGAAATGAACCTCTGATCCAGCTGAACAGATTCACCTCTTTTTGTGATTTCCCTACCTGGATTATTGAGCATGCATCAAGACAAGAGGTTGAGAACCTCATGTGCAACCAGACTGGGGGTTAAATTTAGTCATCAGGGTGATGGCTCGTCTCTCTTAAAAGTGGCGAGAAGAGTATGCAAACAGCTTGATAGAGGTTGGGAACCATCTTTACTCAATCAGTGAAACACCAGATATGTCTCCAGGAGGGTATGTATCGGTATGGCTCAGATCAGACATCCATGGACCAGCATGCTGTCTGGTAGGCCTATGTCCTATGAACCTGTGCCAAAACTAGCTGCTGAACCATACATAGGGACACCACATGGTGTAGACACTGCTCCCTGTTTACCTGGTCCATCCTTGTTGGCTATTATATCAGGGAAGATTTGTGTTCCCAATTTAACCAATTAACCCATATAAAAAACAAAACTAAAAAAACCAACTCCTGCATGTCCCCGAGTCCTGCGACAGCTCAGACCCCTCTAATATTTTCACCTGTATTATCAGCACCAATATCTAGAGAAATTAGGCTAGACCCAAGCAATATTATGTCACCTGATAAGGAACAAAGGTCAGATACATCACAAAGACTTTGAAGTGTATGATCCATACTCCGAGGGGTACCATTAGTCTGTTCTATGTAAAATGAACATGGGTGCTGTTAAAATGCTACCAGAACAAGGGCAGAGTCCTCCAGCATTCAAGAAGTCAGCTACAGGCACTTCAGGCCCAGTTCGACATGCTGGAACAGATCTTTGAGTGGCCTGAGAATGGTGATATGTTTGAAGTATACCAACCCGTCATAAAAAAAACTAAAAAAAAACTAAAATAACAAAACACAAACGAATGGGGGATTTTGATATTGTTACCACCACACAGAGATGGACAGGTATGATTAAGCCTGAGCCCCAGTGATTTTATTTGTATCCCACCTGCTTGTAATGTATTCATGCTAATCAACTGCACTGCCCTAGGGCTGTGCTTGTGTCTCCAGACAACACCGGAGGCTAAGATGATAAATTAATAAACATATATCGGACTCACCCAAGTACACGTGTGTTTTGGTCTGGTCTACACTTACACTAATGCTAAAATCTAGTTGCATGATTTAAAACATGACCACCTAGTGATTCTGTTATTTATTTATTTTTCATTTATTTATCTTAGATTCCCTTATCCGTTCCGCAAGGGGAAATTTGGAATTATTCTTCATTTTAACCCATCCCATTGTATAGGAGCAATGAGCTGCCACTATATGGTGCTCAGGGAGCAGTTAGGGGTTCGGTGTCTTACTCAAGGACACCTCGACATACTTTATGAAGGACGGAGGATTGAACCTGTAACCTTCTGATCGCGAGATCTATCCACTCTACCGACTGAGCTATGCCACCCCATGATCAAATGAAGGAATTTAAAGTTGAACAAAACCCGGGCAATGTTCAGCGCATCTCTGTGTCATGCAGTTTGGTCTTTGAATCCTGCCTGCGCCGTCTCCAACCATGGCTGGAGGTCCATAGTTAGTGGGTCATAATTGGCTAAGGCTCACATGTGGATAAGGGTCAGGTTGGATAAAGTATTCTAGGTTCGCTAGTGTCCCGCTCTGGTTTGTCCGGGGGCTCATGGTTAAGTGAAGGTACTCTCACTTCATTCTCCTCCAACAGCTAAGCACTGTGGTATCCCCACGAGACCTTGATGTGTCAAGTCATGTGACAGGGAGGAGAGACATGCTATGGCTTCCTCCTTCCTGTCGACGTTCTAGGGGGGTATCAAAAGTGACGGATTCAGCAATTGGCAACTTGGACAATTCTGGTGGGAAAAAAAGGGACCAAAAAAAAGATATGAGAAAAATAACAAGGCCCATTTTCAGGTGTCACGATTAGTCCACAGGTGAAATCTTAAAAGGAGTAAAAAATAGACATATTAAACTAGTAATATTTACTAAAATATAACTGTTCAGTAGCTAGTGAGTAATGAGAGTGACAAATGTAAATAAGAATAATATCTAGTCAGGGTTTGAGTATAGGTTTGGTCTCGATTTGGGATTTTGAATGGTCCTGGTCTTTTTTAGCCTTTAACAGCATGACGAGTTCTGAATGGTAAGGATTTGATAACTTCAAATAATAATAAATTATTTTATACATTAAAGCTGTTTGAGTTAGAGATTTTAGCCTTTTTATGTTTAAAATGAAAATCCGCCTTTCACTAAGGCCAGTAAGGTGGAATTTGATTTGTTCCCTTTTTATTAATAATCTTCATGTCCTTAAAAAACTGTAAAGTTGAAATCTGGAATAAATTCTTCCTTGGTATGAGGAAAAATATAAATGTAAAACAAATAAATATCAGTTGTGAAATATTGACTTATGGTAGACCGCACACACCAGGAAAGGACAAACCAGGCACCGCAGGTTCAATCCTATTGTAGGGCATTAGGAAGGGCATATAGCTTTAATCCCTCACGTTCCATCTAGGTCTGTTTCCACTCTCCCACAATATAGGCACTAATTCTGATGAGTAACAATAGACCTTTTCTCCATAGAGGGAACCACTCATCCTGTTACATTTGTTGATTCTTTGCCTCCAAATCATATGTTCAAATCCTTTAACACACACCTAGTGGGTCCCTTTGTAAGGGAACAGTATGCTCTAGTGTGCGTTTTATGCCTATTCAATGAGTGTTTTGTTGCTCTCTTTGAAATGGCATGACATTGATGTGGTGCTTGCCATTGGAAAAATAATGCTTATGTATTTACAATGAGCAAGATCACAGGGGAATTTTTCAGTAATAGAATGGTAATCTGTGTCATTAATAGTCAAATATCAGGCCAGAATTTTATCATTGAAGTCTACAGGACATCTGATACGTCTCTACAGTCATCGGCGGGTACCTTACATCTACCCATCTGTTGATCCATCCATCCATCCATCATCAACTAGTTATCTGAAGCTGGGTCGTGGAGGGTACCTTACATGTCATGTAATAATGCTTTGATAAAGTATTGATATATGACCCAACGGCATGAGAATGCCTTGGTCTTAAATACATGTTGGAGAAGGTATATTTAGGTTATATATATATATATATAAAGATTATTTAGTGGAAATCCTAGCCATGCTGGAATAATTCTGTTTTACAGCATTTGATTAAGAATCCAAGTCACTTTTCTCTGATCTGTGTTTGATTTCTTTGACTGAAGTTTTGTGGTTTGGATTGTTCTTCGGGGTTTCCCCACAAGATGGAAACTAACTGTGACACATGAAAACAGAGCTATTGTTATTTGGGGTACTGATGTGTGTTATAAATAGAGGGATTTGCCAATGTTGCAGCCCCCAGGGACATATGTATTACACATGAGACTACCAAGATTTTGATTAAGTTGGATTTCAATGGACTGCATGGACAGCATTTTTGCTATGGCACTTTTCTCAAATAAGTTATCAGAGTACCTGATTCTGTGGGTAATTTTTTTTTACAATTAGATACCATCATCAAAAAAAATGAAGATCCAGTTAACATAGACTTTGATTACTTGGTCTTAGCTCAAAGCTAATTTTGCATCAAACCATGACACTTGATATGATAATGGTGCAACACGGCACCTACTAATATGGCACTAGTATGTGTGAATTAATGTCTCCTCAGTGAGCACAGACACAGTGTGGGAGTGAGTGAGGAATCTTTGTAGTCTTGAGAAAATCCTCCAGTAGCAGTTGTCCTGAGGGAGCCCTGACTGTGAGGACAACTCCATCAGCTAATGATGCCTCTTGGTCTCAAAGGGGGACAAATCTATGCCAGAGAGCTCCTTGAAGATTTTCAAGTCAGTAAAAAACAGAAAAAATCATCAAAGTAAAAATTATTGTGGTGAACTTTGTAAAGCACTACAGGCACCACTAACATGTTATTATTCCAGTATATCAAAAGACAGATCACAAATGCGCTCTGTGTACAGTTGTAACCTGCTCCATTCAGCTGTTAGAATAATTTAAAATGAACCTTCCATATTCCTAAAAAATACTATAGAAATTAGTCATGCATCCATTAGATCTTATTTAGGTGAATAAACCCATAAACGTAGTTTTATATTTCCTACTCCATGTGTGCATACTAAAACACCCATGACACGACTGGACTATCTAGGTTGAAAAAACAGTTGAACATTTGAACACATTATAATTACATTTAATTTTTAGATTTGATTTAAAAAAAGTAATTCTATCAGCCATATAGCACGTGAGTTCTTTTTCAATAATGGCAAAAACCACCTCAATCAAGCATTTTAGCCTTTTCACATTTTTTTTTTTAAATTTAGTGCTTTCCATTCAGCCTTTTTACATTTGAAACATCAAATCTCATGTAAACTGCCTTGATGGAAACACCACTTCTGAGCATTTATCAGTCTGAAATCATTTTGGATGCCTCTATATGACTGGATAATATTATGCATAGGAAATAACCAATTTTCTCAGGAAGAAGAGTAGATTTCTCCATATAATAATATTAAATGCTTGTCTTCTGGTCGGATTCCCTGCAAAATATGACAAAACCATTTCCAGGACATAACCACAGCTAGTGATACATTAACCTCCACGAATGGGAATCACAGAGTAATTCATGATACAATACTATCATGACATTTTGTCCTTGATAACGATGGCATAAAAATGCAGGGCTTGTATGATACTTGATATATTGCAAGACAATCTACAATATATTTGATACTGTGTAACTGAAGAAGACCTAGAGGTCCATTTGTATGTCACGATGAGTCCCCACCTTTTGGGGGTGGACACAGATGTCGATGGACCATGGAAAAGAAAGATCCCTTTCTGATCAAGGTCAAAGCTGAACTTTACCCCAGCCACATGCTATGTGACATTTTCATGTATGTAAAAACTGAATTTGACGATAATTAACTCTCCCCTAACTCCATCAGTTTGTCATTTACAGTACACAAGATGACAGCCCATCCTGTATATGCTTCATGCTTTGATGCTGGAACTCATCCTGAAATACTATCAGCAAGTCCAAGTAGCTTTGTTTGTCTTCCTCGTGGTTGGTCAGAAACCCAGCTAACCAGGCATTTATTGAGGATGCGATGCTCTGTTTACATGTGAGTAAGTATGTGTATGTTGTGTGAGAGTTAGCCTTTGTGCATGCCCTTTGTACCAGCACTGGGTTTATGGTAAACAAAACATGACCCCTCAGCCCCTAGTGTGTATGATGGTAGAAGAGGCCCATCAGTTCATAAGGGCATAGGGGGTCTGCTACCTGGTTTCAAGTTGCTGGAATATCCAGTTCTCATTGCATGAGAAATTTTGGTGGTAATTTCAGTGTCTTGTTTTCTTTCCAAGATGCCGCTATTATGTCTTTCCTAGTCCAGTACATGAAGGGACCATGTAAGTATATAGTCCATCATGTGCTTGTGGGTACAAGTGAGCACTGATATAAAGTGTAAAAGTATATGTGAGGGATGAAAGCTATGCACTTGTACCCTCTCTTAATGTCCTTGGTTCAAATTACAGCAATGTCAGACATACCTGACTAAAGAGAAAATTCCCATCTTCCTTGTCAAGAGCCAGACAAAGGAGGTTATCTAATCTCTAAACTAAGATTTATTCACCGGCATTATACATACATACAATGAAATCTGTTCTAACCCATCCTATAGTATATGAACAGCTGCAGCACTTGGGGACCAACTCCAGTTCTTTTACCTATTGACTTCGACAGAGTCATGCTGGAGCCTATCCTAGTGCTTATTGGATGATAGATGGGAAAACACCCTGGACAGGTCACCACGTCCTGTTTTATATTTGCTACAAGAGAGAAAGAAAAAAAAGTGACCCAGAACACCAGCCTCCCTAATTATTTTTGTGTGATATTCTATTTTTATTATTCTCCAAATTACTACCAAGGGTTATTTGCAGTGCTCCCTATTAGAGAGATGCCAGCCTTTGTTGCTGACATCAATCAGGATTGACTTTATCTCAACACAAAGCTCCAACATGAATTTGTCACACCTCTTGAATATTTTATAGGGGATTTGTAAGTGTGGAGGTGATATAACAGCCATTACTGTCTCTTTACCCGGAGGAAAAAAATATGTGTTGCACAGTCTGTTTCAATTGGTACCCTCTTCCAAATAAGAAATCTGAGCTAAGGCTAGTGACTGGGAGTCATCTTTGGTATGCTCTTTGAAGATGTGGATGTTGATTGTGCTCAACTGATGAGGTCATTAAAGCAATTTGTGTCCTGACCCAGTGATTTGCAATTAAAATTTAAGCTATTGTATAATGACTTTGGATTGCAGTATCTAATGTCACTGCAATATGATTTGTTACTGTGAGTGGTCCGGGCAACAGAGACCCAATGCAGTACTCTAGTCTTGTTTTGGAAAATAGTACATTGGTTTTTATTTGGAACCCTACAATAGAAGTACTGAGTAGTACAGACTTGAGAAAATTCATTAATGGTATCCAAAACCCATGGTTAAAATTCCAGCTTAAAACATGGAAAAAGAAGAAAAAGAGGAATATAATTTACAAGACCAACTGAAAGTGCTTAAATGGTGTGCCTATGATCCAGATTTTAAAACCCATCAAATGGATGATAGATTAAAAACCTTCATAGCCAAAGGTATTACAACATTCAACTCCATAGCAGAAAGAGGGAAACTAAAGCACTTCCATTCCCTGGCTTAGAAAAGCAAGACTTATTTAGATATCTACAAGTACGCTATTATTTTGATGCTATCAAAAACCACATAGACAGTGATGATCCGTGGTTAAAGAAGTCTTACTTCGAGCATACACCAAAAGTATGGTACCTAGACTTCACATAGTCTTTAGAGCTAAGAAAATTTATAACCCCAAGGTAGAAATGACATATTTCAAAAGACAAATACAAATGTAGGAGACTGTGGGAATCAGGAGGCTGATCATTGGCATTTGCTCTGGGAGTGTCTAACAATAGTTCACTTCTTGTCTCAGATACACAGAATAATGAAGAATATACCATAGATTAACATACCCTTTCAGTTTTTTCCATATAACAGAAAATATTCACTTCTATCTAAATATGAATGTTTACTTCAATAATTATTTGCTTGGTGTCATATTAGCATCTGGTAGGAAAACTCTTACAGACACTAGACACTCAAGCAGGACTATAAATGCAATGTCTGTTGTTAAGTTTGCGATCTACTCGGACTAACAGGACTTTAGCCTGACCCATCCCTTTTAGTCATCAGTGCCTTTCACTCATGAATAACTAGCTGTAAATTGCAATAACACCAGGTGTTACTGCACTCCAGCTGTCATATTGTTTTTCAGGATCGCTTGACTAATGCAGAGAAAGCTATAGCATGTATTACCTGCTAAACTGGGGAGGGTATCCATGGTTGGCTCTTAGTTTGAGAGGAACATTATTAGTTACCTGAGAAAACACAAATCCTGGACAAACTGTCGGCCACAAGCTTGAGGGGGATAAAAGAAAAACATAATCACAGAAAACCTTTCTTTCTCCTTAAGAACACATTTGTCAACTGTATCACCAGTTTAAACAAAGTGATCGCATATAAACGTATCTGATTTATTTCAGGGGCGGCATGGCTCAGTGGGTAGAGCCTGACGATTGGAAGGTTGCAGGTTCAATCCCCTCACCTGCAGAGAAGTGTGTCGAGGTGTCCTTGAGAGAGACACTGTTCCCCTAACTCCTCTGCCCTGTGATAGACTTGTGACCTATACAGGGTGTAGCCCGCCTCTCACCCAATGAGAACGGAGATAAGCTCCAGTTACCCCGCGACCCGATTTTGGATAAGGGGTTGACGATGGATGGATGGACGATTAATTTGATTCAGGGACTTTCAAAACTGGAAGGAATATAATGATCAATTTTGCAAAGGTTTAACGACACCGTGGAGACACAGAAGTCACTGTTTTTGTGCTACTTTTTCTAAAAGTTACGTAGTGACATGCACGCATGCATGCATAGACACACAAACACACACACACAAATATATATATATATATATATAAAATTTGTGTGTGTATGTATGCATATGTGTGTGCATATGTGTGTGTAGTAAACATAAAAGTAAGGTGGAGTCATCAGTG
>OMLC01012154.1:20067-35685 GCA_900302585.1 Regalecus glesne | reverse complement strand
CATGGACTAACAAATGCAGGCAAGCACGCACGCACACACGCACACATACACACACAGACACACACACACACACACACACACACACACACACACACACACACACACACACACACACACACACACACTGTCTAGGGAGCTGATTAGGGTGAAATGTGTCAGCCAGACTTATCCCTCCCCCACACACACTCCCACCCACCATTGCCCCCCACACACCAACACATGCAAAAATGCACCAGCAGACACAAAGGTACATACCTGCATGCAAACCTTAAATAATCTGACTGATAATGACGTTGAATACTTCTACTTCGTGTCAATTGCTCTTTCTGGATTATTCTATTTGGGCTATGTTGAGACAAAAATCAACACAACACTAATTGATGTGTATTTTATTTACATCTTATCGATAAAATACACACATACACACATATTTGGGTAATTATTATGGCATCAGTCACTGTCTTTTTATTGGTACTGATTCAATGCATTCGCATTAAAGCATATTGTATATTTGAAATCTATCAAACTGCCATTAAATGTGAAAGTGAGAGGTGGCGAATGTGGGGATGGGATGGAGGTTGAGACTATCTACCTAGCACGCTAAAATGTCTGCTACTTGGCCTAGATACATCAGACCATCTGGATACAGCATAGCAATAGGGCCTATGATCAAAGGGACTGAGAGAGGGAGAGAGACCAAACGGGAATTGACTATCGAGAAATAAATAGAGAGATGGAGAAGGGAATAAATGAAATGTGATGGAGACAAAGATGAACTGGGGGATAGTGAGATACAGAGCAGTTTGTCAGAAGGTAAAGGAATCCTCTGTAAAAGAGACACAGAGGATGTCATGGAGTGTTAGGGAGAACAGGGACAGCCAGACAGAGAGGCACGGATTGGGGGTATATTTGAAACCTTAAGAGAAGCTTGTGTGTGGAATATTAAGTGGATGGCAGGAAGAGATGAACTGAGGATTGTTTGTGAATTTAATTCACTTTAACAGGGGATATGGTTCTGCTTTGGATTAGAAACTGGCCCACTCACAAACAAGCCAAGTGTGCACAAAATCTCATGTTCAGAAGTTCTGTCTGTGATATTTGTTTTCAAACCACAATTATATGCTTAGTCTGGGAATCTTCTTCCTGATTCAATATTGCAATGGTATTCTAGTACTGTTATACTTGAATCACAATACAAGCAGTGTGATTCAAATATTTTTAAGACTCCATTTGCAATTTTGCAATATAAAATCTCCAATCACCCAAAGAAAATGTACTGCAAGCATATAGTGTGTCATGGATCTACAAAAGCTCAACATATGATTTTGCTTCCCTCATTCCCTGAAATGCTCTATTGCAACTTTTGGCTGTTCTTGTTACCCTCCAGAAAGCAAGTTTTGGATAATGATATGTTATATAAGACTGCACAAAAATATGATCGATCAATATGGGTTGAGGCTTATGACAAGAAATTAAGAAATCCTATTGGAAACCCCAAGATCTGGAAGGGAGGAACCCTGGTTTGAAAGAGGGATTAAAAAGACCATTTATGTTAAGAGGGTATGCCCGTAAATGATCAGGGCTGGTGTCCTGAAAGTGTATCTGTCGTCGTCTTACAATGCCATGATTGCAAATATTCCTCAATACTTTGTGAATGGTGTTAATTTTCACTGAAAGTGCAATCAATGACCAGCTTGCATATGAACCCAACCTATTGTTGTGTGGTATCAATATACTGTTTTTTAAAGTTGGGAAAACATGCTGTCTGCTCAGACTGAAGGTGTCACCTGTTTGAGTGACAAAATGTTTCTGAATAAACTTCTGATCCAGTCAAACTGATTCACCATTTCTGTGACTCCCATACTTGGATTATTGAGTATGCATAAAGACATCAAGAAATGTAAACATCCTGCAAATCGGGTATATAGATGAGATAATTCAATGTGAAAGATTAGGACAAGATAAGATAAGATAAGATAAGACAAGACAAGATAATGTATTTCTTTATTAGTCCCAGAGGGGGAAACTACAGTGTTATGGCAGCAAAGTGGAAACCATAGTAGAAGAGGTAGACAATTTAACAAGGTAAGAAATTTGAACACTATATACAATATGGATGGACAAATTACACTCATTTTTTATTATCTGGTATATTGATGTTGTTGTTCATGGGTTTGGTTTTGTTCTACTGGGGGGGGCAGTGCTGATTGTAGAGTCTGACAGCTTTTGGAGGGAAAGCCGTGCGGAAGCCCTCCTTCCAACACCTTGGATGGAGTAACCTATCATCGAAGGAGGTCTCCAGTTTAGCAATTTAGTTCTGCATGGGGTGAAAACCCTTGCCCAGCATGGATGACAGCTTAGCCATCATCCTCCATCATCCCCCTACTGAGCTGGCTCTCTTAACCAGTTTATCAAGTCTCTTCCTATCCGCAGCTGAGATGCTGCTGCCCTAGCAGACCACTCCATATAAGATGGCTGGTACCACCAGCCATGTTGTAGCATGTCTTGCGGAGTGACTCCTCCACACCACTCGACCTCAGTCTCCTCAGCAGATGCAGTCTGATCTAGCCCTTCTTGTATAGAGCTTTTGAGTGATCAGTCCAGTCCAGTTTATTTCTGAGGTGAACGCCCAGGTACTTTTAGGACCTGGGCGTTCACCATGTCAATGTCCATCCCCTGGAAGTTCACTGGTCTCAGAGGGGAGAACTGTTCCCCTCCAGAACTGTTCCCACAGGGAAAAGTTCTGTAACACGTTTATTCTGCCAGTGGGACAGCTCCCAAGCAGGCAACCGCCCCAATCACTCACTCCTGGTCAATATCATAACCCGTGCTACATCCTCCCCTCTTTACCTAATGCACATCCCTGTGCACTCTGAGTTTTTTAGACTGCCTTAACTCTAGGGATTTTTGGGAAGCTCAAGGGAGTCTGTAAACACATCACTCAAACTTGGAAATAAAGACTGGACTATTGTAATAAATGGGTTCCCTAGCTCAGGGTAAGTCAGTCTTTTGGTCAATTTTCTGTTTCTGATAGGTCTTCTGGAATAGTCTCTTTCAGTCTTGATGTCAGTTTGGTCTGTTACACTTGTGTTTTAATTTCCTTCTTGAGCAGTTTGAACAGGGGGTGGACATCATTCACATCCCCTTCAGGTAGGTTTCCAGCTTCCTACCCAGTGGTTGAGTTTCTCTCTTTGGGATCAGCTAAGTTATTCTCACAATCAGGTAAGTTCAGGTCACAATCAGGTAAGTTTGTGCGAAGATCAGGTAAGTTCAAGTCACAAATCTCTACTGGAGTGTCCACAGGGAAAGATTTGGCTATGTCTGAAAGGTCTTGCTCAACAGCAGTCAATGTTTTGGAGGGTTCTGGTTCAACCCTCTCTGGTACAGATCCAGCAGTAAGGTTGAAACCTATAGTTTCTACTCTTAGATCCCTGTATGGATATTTGTCAAGATCAGATTTGGATTCCACCCAATCAGCTTCATCTGAATTGTCATTTTTCTGAGCTTGTCGAGTTTTGGGCCATTTTGCTGCCTTTGCTGTGTCAGCTTCACCTTCCTCTGGGGTTACTGGAAGGAAACCGCATGGCAGCAAGAGGTCACGGTGAAGGGTTCTCTATGGACCTTCCTTGGTCTCAGGTCCCACAACATACACTGGGATGTCTCCAAATTGTCTCAATACAACATACACGTTGGATTCCCACCTGTCAGCTAACTTATGCTTGCCTCTAATGTGAACATTCCGAACCAAAGCTCGGTCACCTTCCTTCAAGGTGGAATCTACAACATGTTTGTCGAACCTTGCTTTGTTGCGATTTGCTGTCTTCTTGGCATTCTCGGTCACTACTCGATAACTCTCTTCAAGTTGGGATTTCAAGTTTCGAACATATTGTGAGTGTGAGCCTGGCTGGTGATCGACTGGTAAGCCGAAAGCTAGGTCAACTGGTAATCTTTGCTGCCGCCTGAATATTAACTCATAAGGGGTAAAGCCAGTTGTCTCATTCTATAGTACAATTATAAGCGTGTACTAATGGCTTAACATAATCCCGCCAGTGACTCTTTTTCTGATTTTCCAGGGTTCCCAACATGTTGAGCAGGGTCCTGTTGAAACGTTCGACAGGATTCCCTCTCAGATGATAAGGGGTGGTCCTTATTTCCCGAGTGCCAATGAGCTCACACAGTTCTTTTATCATTCACAACTCAAAGTCGGGACCCTGGTCACTATGAAGTATCTCAGGCATGCCATAGTGAACAAGGAAGTGGTCCCAAAATGTCTTAGCTACTATGTGAGCTTTTGGGTTCGGGGTGGGGACAGCCAGAGCATATCTAGTAAAATGGTCAGTAATGACCAGAATGTCTTTGCTGTTTCTAGAGTCTGGCTCCACACTGAGGATATCCATGCACACAAGTTTGAGTGGTCTTGTGGCCATGATGTTGACCAGTAGGGCAGCTTTCATTGGCATGGACTTGCGTCGTATGCAGCGGTTGCAAGTCTTGATCTCAGCCTCCACATCAGCTGACAATTTTGGCCAATAGAATTGCTTCCAAACAAGGTCTAGGGTGCGCTCCACACCCATGTGGTCCATGTCATCATGTAGACTCTTGAGGACTAAGGATCTCAAATCCTCAGGCAGGACAAGCTGCTAGAGAGTATGAGCACCCTCTTGCCGCCTGCGGTACCAGATGCCATCTACAACCTCGAGTCCGTTCGAATCCCTTAGTAAGAGACCAAGTTCAGGGGTTTTTTTTCTCAGAGATTGTGGAGGTTTTTCTCCTGACTCCATTTGTCTGAGTAGTTCATAGATACAGGTATCCGCCCTCTGCTTGTGTCTCAGTTCAGCTGGTGTGAGTGAAGGAATGACAGGCAAGCCAACAAGCTGATTCTTCTCTTCACAGCTTTCTGGGAGAGCTTTTGGATGATGAGCAAGTAACAACCAGGGTGGTGCTGGGTGATGTTTCCCCAGAAGGGTTGCTGATCTCTTGGTGAACCAAGTGCTTCTCACAGATGGCTTTAATGGTGTTTTCAGTCCAATTTGCATGCTCAGACAAGTGCCGTTTAGTGAACTGTTGTATCCTCTCCAAATGTTTTTTTGATTATTTGTCTTCAGGTAATCTGCTGTGAGAATGTCCATCTGCATCCTGATTTTGTTTCCCAGCTTTGTATTGTAATTGGAATTTGAATGTCGACTGGGCAGCCTACCACCTATACCTTGTTGCGTCAAGTTTAGCAGAGGTAAGTATGTATGTTAACGAATTGCTATCATTGACAGCAAAGAGGGCTGCCATATAAATAGTCTTGTAATTTCTCAGTTACTGCCCATTTGAGGGAAAGGAATTCTAATTTGTGAGCAGTATACCTGGTCTCACATTTCGACAAACCACGACTTGCGTAAGCGACCACTCGTCTCTGTACTTGTTGTTCTTGATAGAGAGCAGCGCCGAGACCAGAGCTGCTTGCATCTGTTTGTAAGATGTAGGGGAGCTTGGTGTCGGCGAACCCAAGGATGGGGGCAGTTGTCAGCTTTCCGATTATGATGCCGAATGATGTCTTGCATACGAGCGTCCATCTGTCACCAAAGAGGGCTTGTGGCTTGCGGTACCTCTCAGGGTTCACTGTTGTTTTGGTGCGCTTTCTCAGCGGTGGATAGCCAGCAGTGGGCTCATTGAGTGGCTTCACAATCTTTGAATACTCTTTCACGAATCTGAGGTAAGAACCGCAGAATCCCGGGAAGGTTCTTAACTCTTTCAGATTGTTTGGTTTTGGCGCAGATTTTTAGTGCTGCTATCTTTTCAGAATCGCTTTCAATGCCCTTTTCAGACAAGATGTGGCCAAGTTACCTTATAGAGGTCTGAAAGAACTTGCACATTTCTGGTGATAGTTTCAAGATCTTTCAGCTGGTTGAGCACCCGCAATAACCTTTCTTCATGCTCTTCCAGTGATGAGGAGAAAACAATGAGATCGTCCAGGAAAACTAGGGCTTGCTTCAAGTTCAGCTCCCTTATACAGCGCTCCATGGGCATCTGGAACGTACTAGGGGTGTTTGTTATCCCTTGAGGCATCTTGTTGAACTCGAAAAAGAGTAGTGGGCAGAAAAATTCAGTTTTGTTTTTATCCGTTTCTTTCATTTCAATTTGGTAGAAACCAGACTTGAGATCAAGCACCGAGAACCATCTGGATCCAATTAATGCTGAGAAGGATTGTTCCAGATTAGGTAAGGCATACGAATCCTTCACTGTTTGGAGGTTCAGTTTTCTGTAGTCTCTGCAGAGTCGAACATTGTCATTCTTTTTCCTGACGACTACAATCAGGGAGGAGAAAGGTGACTCAGATTCACAGATGACTTCTGCATCAAGAAGTTGCTGGAGGCAGTTACACACAGCCTCTATGTCTTGAGGGTGTATAGGCCTCGGCCAATGTTTGGCCGAAGTTGAGGTCATGCTGTGCAAACACCTCTGGCATGGAGTTCAATTTTTCATTTTTTCTCTCTTTCCACTCATCGAGTTTCCGAAGTCAAACTTGAGATTTGGCTTATGTTCAAGTTTTGGAAGGGGGTCTGAGACGAGAGATTTTATGAATTGAACACTCTTGACAGTGTGCATCTCTGCTATCACAGCTTTTGGAGAAAGGGTGATATCATGGTCCGACTCATTTTTGAGAACAGCATGGCAGCTTAAGTGGTAGACTTGCTAGACCATCTGTTACCAGTATACCACCTGGCAGAGAAGATGATTTTAGTGACTCCACCACTACCTACTTCTCTATGTTTGATGTTCTGCAGCTCACTGAGCCTTCAAGGACCTTGGTCTGACCAGCTGCTATGGTCTCAGAGGCTCCACTATGCAACCTCACTTCTCCAAAACTGGAATCAACAGACTGTCTTTTCCTGATTTCAAGTGTCTTTAAGATGACCTTGTAACTGTAAGGAGGTGACTCATCGTTCTGAAGTGAAAGGTCTGCGTACTGCTCATAAAGAACTTCCAATGTATTGGTACCTATTAACACTGACAACAGAGTGGAGCTCATGTCAGGCACAACCAGAGCTAGTGTGGGCACCGCAAAACCTGCTCCAAGAGAGCTCTTGGGGAACTTGATGGTGGATTCAACATAGCCAAGGTAAGGGACATCCTGACCATTAGCTCCTTCTACTTCAAGCAGGTCATTCAATGATTTGACAGGTAAATGAGACAGGTTCTCTTGGTAGAGAGAGTTGGGGATCGTTGTTACTTGAGAGCCTGAATCTAACAAGTAACTACAGTCTTTATCAGTTATAATCACTTGTGCAGTGCATTGGGCTCCAATCAGACCCTTTGGCAGGGTTACCAACTGTCTTCTGGTGTGTGAGTACACATGAGCTCTGTGCAGCTTCTTATTGGGACACTTTGTCTGTGTTCCAGTTCCCGTTTACCCCTCAACCCGAACCGATTCTAGTTTAAAGGATCAGTCTTAGGGGTACCAAACTGAATGCCCCATGCTAGTTGCTTGTCTTTTAGCCGCTTTCTCTTAGAGAGTACGAGATAAGGGTTTGGTTCATTTTCACACTGGGGCTTAATATGCCCGTCATCTCCACATCTGAAGCAATACCAGGGATTCGGTCTATTGCTTGTGCCATTGTTTGCGTCTCCACTGTGATATTCTGGCCTTTGTGATTTGGGACTTTCAGCTGAGGATTTTGTGGTAGCCGATTTGGGAGCTACCGGTCTGGCAGCAGGTTTAGTTAGAGTCTTTATGCTGTCTTTCTGTGTGATGCGTGTGAGCTGGGACTGTAAATCAGCTATTTATTTCTCAAGGTCTAGGATTTCAGACCTGTGATCAACGGTTGGTTAGGATGGATTGCAGCTGCCTTCACCTTGCACACAAACCCCTTGATAATGGGAAGGCACTTTCAGGTTTGGAACATTTAGGTGCCGTTTCATGTTGGACATTTTGGAAGGACGCTTGTGTTCTGCAGTGCAGAGTAACAAGAGAGGTTCTCTGAAGGTAGGTGGGTTCTGTTTCTTTTGTTCTAGCTGCAAATCAGATAATAAGCTATTGTTCCAGCAGCCTCTGACAAACGGTCTCAGAATTTGCTGGTCCAGGTCACTCACAATTACACCTCCCCTCCTGAAGGTGGTGTTCAGTCTCACTTGCAGTGAAGATAAGCTGAGGGTTTCTTCCTATTATCTTAAGGGGAGATTAAGGTGTCAAGTGCTCCACAATGCCGATAGCCGGTGATGAGAGGCTTTCAAAGTGTTTGCATGACTTGTATAAATCTGACTGTTTTGTGGCTTTACGAGGGAATTCTACATTGGAGCGCCATGTCTCACAATCCACTTCGGTGTTGGGGCAGGGCCAATGCCCAGAGAAGGGTCTGAGTCTAGAGGATGTGTGCATCTGTATAACAGAGTCTTCATTTCTTGCTATGTGCTCCACTATTACCTTCTGTGTTTCAAGCGGATGAAAATCAGATGGTTTCAGAGCAGGCTGTGTCTTTACATTAGAGGGCACTAGTGGTGGAGACCAATTACTCTCTAGTTGGATATACTGCTCTGGGGCTGTACTGGGTAGAGGGCTTACTTGTGCAGCAGTTTCTGGGACATGTTGCTCTAGGATATCAGATAAGCACTGTCCCACATCTTCCCTTAGGGTCTCTGAGTTATCCACATCAACAGCCTTGCAACTAATAGAGAGTTCTTCTCTAAGGACAGCTGCAAAGTCTTTACCAGTCTGTTTTGGAATGTCCTTTAACTCTGAGAGGTAAGTCTGTGTAGCCGTTTTGCTAGCTACAGGTATGTAGTCACTGGCTAAAGCTAAATGTGCTAATTGGTGTCGGTCTGTGTCTTACTTTGGAGTCTGAGCTGCAGCAAGGGTGAGAGTGATTGTATAGCTGTACCGTACACATACTCTACAATAACCTGCCTACCTAACTCGAACTCAGAGGAATCTACTGGATTTACCCTTTGAATGGAGCCATATTGCTTAAGGAAGTTGTGTTGTTCTTCATTAGCTTCTGTACCGATTATGCCAGTAACTATTACTGAGTTAGAGATATTTACACTGCTCGTTTGATCTACTTCCATCATGAGTCACTTAGCGTGCTGTTGCCTGGTCTCTGGTTGCTAGTTTTATATGCTATTAGCCACTCCTGGCTGGCTCTCCAAAATTGTAGCATTGGCGTCACATCAACTATGCCACTGGACCAGTTCTAGGTTCTGAGAAGTGCGAGCAAGATAATAGTTACACCAGAGACTGTGGCTTTATATGTAGAGGCCGGCAATTTACTGAACAAATATAAAAGTATAGGAGAAAATACTTCACATACAACAATCAAATCAAAATGAATCACAATCCTACACTTCAGAATAATAACATGAAATTAAAGTATTGACACTTTTAGCCAGTTCGATTGTGTTCCATTCGAGCAAGGTTTTAGGTCCTCTCAGTTCAAAGAAAAGAAATAATAATAATCAGTCCCAGTTCAGTCACAAAATAAAACAAATCCTGATTCTCTTACCGCTCTGGTTGGAGTCGCTGTTCATACCACACGCAGGGGATCCCTCACTGGTGTGATGTAAAAGGTGAAACTGAAAACGGGGCCGTTTGGGACTGGCTCGCCATCTTGTGTCCTGATGCTACGGGATGCCACAGACAATCCTCGCTCTGACCAAGCTTTCAAACCGGGCAAAAAGAAAAAGCTGAGTTTATGTGTCAAAAAGCAGCTTCTGAAAGTCAGGTAGCGGTGTTTCCCTGGTGTGGGCAGCTGGAATTGAGCCACCCTGCTTGGTGAGCAGTATCTATCAACCCTCCTCTGCATCACCTGTATTCAATCAAGTCAACCTGAACTGATTAGCCGGAGATGACACAGATAAACTTTTAACGCACTTCGACAACAAAAACCATCATTTGTGGATACCAACATGCAACACACTTACTCTGCCAGTGCGACTGCGACCACCCGTTCACCTGAGCAGACAGCTCCTAAGCATCCAACCGCCCCCAATCACTCACTCCTGCTCAATATCATATTCCGTGCTACAAAGTGGGTCCATCTCTGGGCTCACCAGGGATAGAGATGACCAAGGAAGCAACTCGAGCGTCTTCATCATATGTGATGGTAGTCTGTAGCTGTTGAGGTCCTTAGGGTGTGGAGTCTTGCACACTGGGACCATGCAGGATGTTTTCCATAGCAGTGGAACTCTCCCCAACTTCAGGCTCAGGTTGAATATTTATTCTAAAGCCTCGCATAGCTGGTCTGTGCAGGACTTCAGGAGCCTGGGGCTGATGCCGTCTGGACTGGCAGCTTTCCCAGCCTTGATCCTCCTGAGCTGATTCTTCACCTGGAGTGTTGTGAGAGACAGGGTGGAGCAGGGTTGTGTGCTGGAGGGTATGGATGGAGTTAGAAGGGTTGGGATGATAAGACAAGTGGAGAGGGTGACCGTGAGCTGATCATTGCAGAAAGAGAGGTGGGGGTGGGGTGATGCACTCGACATGCAAATGAGGGTGATTGCAGCATTGAGGACTGGGTCGGGGGAGGGACGCGTGTCTGATCAAATCTATTAAATATTAGAATCAGATCACTCAGCCACTTTTGGTCCCCCACGGCCTGGGACTTTGACTCTTTGTGGCCAGAGATGGCTTTCAGGGCTTTCCAAACTCCTCTGATGTAGTTTTGCTGCAGTTGCTCTTCCACCTTCCTCTTGTACCTATTCTTTCCCTTTCTGAACCTGGTTGTTCATTTTGCTGTGTCCAGACAAATTGTTTTTTCACCTGATTACTAGTTATGTCTTACCCACACAAGGAAAAGGCCCTTTTACAGCATAAATAAAGGAAAGGAGAAAAGGAATGAAGATTTCTTGTATCAATGTTCTTTGTTCATCAAAGCCTAGTGGTTGTAAACCTGCTGGATAGCCGAGTAGCCCAAAATGTAGTGAGGCCAGTACATATATAGTCATGCCTATAGCAATTGTTACCTTGATGGGATTTTAGCTAGATTTCAGGAGCTAGTTGCAGCAACACTGACATTTGTCAATGGGTGAATAATTAAACAAACATCATCAACATACTTTGAGGTGATATTATCTATTATAATACAAACATTCCACAGTTGCATGTTTGTGAGGCAGCATAGTTCAGTGGGTAAGGGGGTTGTTTGGCAATCGGAAGGTTACAGGTTTGATCCCCGGTCTTGCACAAAGCATGTCAAGGTGAGCAAGATACTGACCATCTAATTGCTCCCTCATATGGTGGTAGCTCATTGTACCTATACAATCGGATGGGTTAAAATGCATAGAACTCCAAATTTCCCCTTGTGGTACTGATAAGGGAATTAATTTTTTATACATATACTAAATGAAAAGTATTAACTTTTGATTAATAAGCCTACTAATGTGGCCCGCTCCCAGATGCATCTTGTGATAAATATCACTTTGTTGACTTTTGCTTTTGGAGAGCCTCACTTACCAGTACTTTGTCAGCACTAGAATCCTAGATTCGATGAAAATGCTATGTTCCAAGTTCACCTGTTAAAGAAAGGCGGACAGTAAAAATGAGTAGTTCAAAAAGGAATAAACTGAAAATGTTGCATTGATTATCCATCCAGTGAGCACAAGACCATTATGCCTGATATGCCAAGAGACTGTAGCTCTGGTGAAGAGTTCAAGCTAGCAAACAAAAGGCTGTCAACTAAAATAAGAAAAGTTCTAGGAAGAAAATTAGAAAACCCGGTGATGAGTGAATGCGCTGAAAAAATCAGAATCAGCAAGACAAATGAGGAGTAGAGTATAAGTAAGAAAGAATGAGATAATTAATAGCATTTAATTATCATTTAATTATCCAATCTAAGTCTCATACAGGCAAAACCAGAATGCACACACATGGAGGGCGAAGCTCAGCCAAAGAGGCAGAGCTGTGTCTCCATGACAACTGGTGAGAATGCAGTGGCCATCATCAGCATGCATGTCCATGGCTTCTCCTCTCTCATTGCATCTTTTGCTCCCTCTCTTCATAGCTCTCCCTTCTTTCTGACGCCAAAACTATGCTTCTGCTCTGATGCTTTCCACTATCTTTTCCATGTTTGAGCTGTTCATTTTGCAACCCTTATTTATATGACCTCAACTCTGGCACATGTATCCCTCTCTCTACTGGAGAGAGAAGTCTACAGTAGACCTAACCCGCTTCTCTGGCTTGGCTAGGGTGCGATGCCTTTGACAACCTCTGTGCCATGTTTTCTTCTTTGAGTAAATATTTAAGTTTGTAAACGCAACAACATGTCTACAGGCATGCAAATGTGTTTGTGAGCATTTGTCCTGTGATTGGCCCCCTATACCCACAATTATTTAAGGAGGGGAGGAGGGCTGTATCCATGAGGCACCAACAATCTTTGCCCCCATGCATGCCCTCATTTCCTCACCCACCTGTAGTTTACATGCAGAAAGAAGCCGTTGAAAATTGAGTCATTTCCTCTATGTACTTGATATAAATTATATTGTGCTTGTGGAGCGGCATAGCTCTGTGGTTATAACGATGATTGTATGGTAATCGGAAGGATACATGATCGATACCCGGAATGCAGGAAAAATGTCGAGGTATCCTTAATCAACACACGGAACCCTAAACTGCTCCCTGAACGCCATATGTCAGCAGCTCACTGCTCCTATACAATAGTATGGGTTAAAATGAAGAGAAATCCCAATTTCCCCTTGCGGGACAAATGAGGAAATCTATTGTTTTGTGGATGTGCATATATGTATGTATGTGTAGTCAAGTGGGAATGTTCTTATGATGCATGACATCAAGAGGTAATTAATGATATATTTCCATCATATAACAAAGAAATATAGAAAACACAACAATAAGCTTTACCGTCAACCGTACAGGACATAGCTTCATGTGTAAATGGTGCCGCCATGGTACTATGATGCTTGGACTGATGTGTGTATTGCTAATCCCACTGTTTTAAAGACCATCATCCATCCGTCCTTTTTTCCACATTAGACATACAGTTGGAATCAAATTTATTCAACCCCCCACAGCAAATCCAGTTTATTAGTCAAATGTTCAATCTAGCAGCTGTTTACAAAAACCCAAATCAAACGAGAATATTTTAAATAGCTCAACACAAACTAATATAATTGGTGTTTTCTCCAAATTCAATAGAAAATGCTGTTTTTAATTACTACTGCATCCTCAAAATTATTCAACCCCCCCATGACATACATCTTTAGTACTCAATACAGCACCCTTTTACAGTTATGACCTGCTGCAAATGTGACGCATAGCCTGACACCAACTTTTGGCAGCGTTCCTGAGGAATCTTAGCCCATTCCCCATGGGAAAAGGCCTCCAGTTCACTAATACTCTCAGGTTTGCGTGCTGGAATCACCTTTTTCTAATCCCATCAAAGATTTTCAATGGGATTCAAGTCAGGTGACTGTGATGGCCACTGTAGAATCTTCCAGGAATTCTTCTGAAACTAAGCTTTTGTGGATTTTGAGGTATACTTGGGATCATTGTCCTGCTGGAAGGTCCCAAGACACCCGACCTTCAGTTTCCTCACGGATGACATGACATTTTCTCCCAAGATTTCTTGATATTTGATCGATCTTGCCCTCCACACCCTGTAGGTTTCCAGTGCCAGAGGAAGCGATGCAGCCCCAGAGCATCACTGAGCTACCATCATGGATCACTGTAGGCAGGGTGTTCTTTTCAGTGTATGCTTCATACTTCTTCCTCCAGATGTACCGCTGATCCATAGGCCCCAAAAGTTCCATTTCTTTTCATCGCGCCACAGAACAGAATCCCAAAAGCTCTTTGGCTCATTTATGTAGGTCAGAGCAAATTGGGGCAGACTTTTCTTGTGCCTTTGGTACACTAGTGGTGTTGGTCTTGGAGTTTGGGCCTGGAAACCTTCAGCATTTAGTATGCTCCTTACTGTGGAAACTGACACTTCAGTGCCAGCTGCAACCAAGTCTTACTGCATTTCTTTTGCAGTCAGTTGAGGGTTTCTTACAACTTGTCTCCTCTGGACTCCAGTGGCAGCTGTTGATAGTTTCCTCCTTCTGCCACAATCAGGTAGTGTAGCCACTTTTCCTTTAACTTTAAACTTTCTAACTATGCTTCCAACTGTATCTCTAGGATCATTCAGTGCCTTTGCTATAGCTAAAAGCTCATTACAGTTGGTTACAGGTAGCCCTTGTTTGGCTGCCTCTGGTGTGCTTGAGGCTACCTGATTAACAAAAGTATGCCCTTTTGTGGGGGATTCTATTCAGGGGGTTACATAATTTGAGACTGCAGTACTATTAAAAGTTATTAAAAGTTATTAAAAGTAGCATTTTGTGTTGAATTTGGTGAAACCACTTGTGGTATTAGCTGTGGTGAGTTATTTAAAATGCAATCCAATCAGACCTCTCACATGAAAAGATTTGTTTGTGGTGGGAACGCTTTTTGATTTACTCCTGTGCAGTACCATGTCAAAACATACCCTACTATATGAAGAGGGCGTTGTTGAACAAAGATGACAGAAAACTGAGTCTATTCATCACCTCTGGGAAAATCACAGTCAAAGGGCAACAGGTACAGATCTATCCTGCCAAAAAGTACTGAGTAATTTTAATTTTTCTTTTGGGGGGTGGGGTGGTTGTTGTTGTTTTTTTGAAATAGTCACCATACCAATATGTCCTTGCAGCCTTTAAACCTCTATTGGGATCCTTATTACACAGTAGGAGATCTACATAAAGTGTCTGCATCACTCAATAAGAGAGCTAGCTCTGTCCTGGGATGGCCCCTCAACACTGTGGAGGTAATAGGACAAGGTAGGATGAGGGCTAAGTTGTCATCATTGATAGGCAATAGCTCTCGCTCCATGCAGGACTATATTCCGACTATATGCAGGACTATATTCACGAGAGAGCTCCATCAGTGGCAGGTTACTCCATCCAAGGTGTTTGAAGGAACGTTTCCGCAGGTCTTTCCTTCCCATAGCTGTCAGACTATATAATCATCACTGCTCCCCCAATTGACCAAATCTAATACATGAACAACTGGATAAAATAACATTTAAATAAATCTGAGTGTATCATTCTGTTCATACTGTATAACTCCCCCTTGTTTAAATTACTCGTATATGTTATGCTTTAGATTTGATGCCTCTCACTGTGCGTTCCACTTTGCTTTTGTAACACTATATTTTCCCGCTATCTCGTATCATCTCTTATCTTATCTTAACTGCACCTAACTCCCGTAATATCGGCATATCAGCTGTGAATGGCTGAATATGAGGAGCTGGTAGAGCCAGCAGGATGGGAGTTTGGAAAGTAAATTGTGAAAATATGACATTGCTGGTACCAGCTATGGGGCGGCATAGCTCAGTGGGTAGAGTGGTCGCCTGGCGATCGGAAGGTTGCAGGTTCGATCCCCGGTCCTGCATACAGCATGTCGAGGTGTCCTTGAGCAAGACACTGAACCCCTAACTGCTCCCCGAGCGCCATCTGTTGGCAGCTCACTGCTCCTATACAATAGGTTGGGTCAAAAATGCAGAGAACAAATTTCCCCTTGCGGGACTGATAAGGGAATCCTTTCTTTCTTTCAAAGTGATATGAGAATTGTTATGTTCACGGGCCTCTGCCATACTCCCTTGCAGCCACTAG
>OMLC01012085.1:10194-21614 GCA_900302585.1 Regalecus glesne | reverse complement strand
TGAAAAGTGCAGGGACATGCAATAATTTATTTTCTGGCAACCTCTTTAATTTCGGGCAATTCAAGATCTAGCCATTCATCATCCAGTCTCAACTGCTCAAGGACACTTCGATATGCTTCTCTGCAGGTGGTGAGATCAAACCTTTAATCCTCCAATCTCCTGACAACTTTTCTACCCGCTGAGCCATGTGGCCATACTACAATTAAAGGAGTCACATTTATTTCCAACTCTATGATCATGGGGGCAGCATTGCTCAAGAGATGGACCAGGTCATCTAATAATCAGAAGGCTCTGGGTTTAACCCCCAGCTCCTCCAGAGAGTATGTCTACATGTCTTTGAGCAAGACAATAAATCCCTACTACAAGAGCAGGTTGATCCCTTGCAAGGCAGCATTCACCATCATTGTATGAATGTGCATGTGAATGAGTGATAATGAGGCCTACATTGTAAAGCACTTTGAGTAGAAAAATGTGATAAATGCAGTTTATTTAGCATTTATTTACCATCTTCTGTAAGAATTAATCAAATTGGAGAATTTGGGATAAAAGGAATGTCATTAAGCAATCCTACCAATTTGATATGACATGTTTTCTCAACAATTCCTCTTTTTCTTCTTCACATCATTATTACTCCTTGGCCAAACTCCCCAAAATACAAACCTTTACAGCTTTTATCTGCAAGCAACCAACTTCCTGAAGCATCATGACCCATAGGAACATTTTCACTCATTTGTCTTTTTGATTCATATACAATTGTAGAATGTAACTCAGCAGTGAGGGATTTATTTACTTAAGAAAGTGGAAAAAATGATAACCCCCACAACACCACCATGACCCGCTATTTGAGAGTCACGCCACATCACAGGATAATTAAGCAGCAATGCAATTTAATGGATGTAAAAAGGGGCCAAGACAAAAATTATATACAATACTAACGATTAGTGAAATTATATTCTTCAGCCAACACTGCTTTCACAATGTTATAATGTGAAGGAATGTCAAGTATCAATAGTTAATAGTGTGAAAATGTGACAAATTAACTGCTATATTAGTTTATAAATGAACAATATTTATTTGCTTTTAACTGATCTGTATAAGGTGAGATGCTAAGAGCAAAATTTGGCTTAGATTTAGTAGCAATGTCCTCAGTCCACTTCCATGATCAACAAGCTTTTGACAGTTCACTTGACCAATAAAAATGGAATAATTTTGCAGAGTGGTGGAAGAATAGTGGGTACCGAAATGGCTTTGAGCCAATTCATCTTGCACGTAACTGTTGGATCTGAAACAGTAGGTTGACTCCTTTCATCCTTCTCTCATAATTAGTTCCGTGATGGTATGAGCCTAGATAAACTTGTCTGCCCTGGTTCATAGTTGAGAAGCTGGTTTATTTGTTTGATACATTGGCATTGTTTGGAAAAATAAGCCTCATACAATAACAAGCAAAAGGAGAAAACAACATGAAGGAAATCACTAACATTTACCACAACTGTAGCAGGGATTGATATGGTACAGTAATTCCACCCACACTTGATGGAAAAAAAGGAATGTTCACAAACAATAAAAACCCAATGGAATGACTTCCCTCATAAAAACACAAAAACAACAATGGAGTGACTTTCAAATAAAAGATTCACAAATATATAATTATGGTTGGCATTCTCATTTACATCTGCTCTACTCCAACACTTCTCCTTTATCCTCAATTTAACTGTAATCTCTGCAACATGATCATTTTCTTAAGACTGAAGGCATTTGGGTAGCAAATGCAGGATATGAAGATATTTTTCACACCAGCTGAGGTGATTAAAATAATCAAAAAATGGTTAGGAAGGCTATTTGCTTATCATGTGACCTAACGTGTCCCTGATCCCTCCTGTCATTGATATGCCTATAAAAGGCAAGTTCAGCAGGGGCACATCAGTGAGGTTAATATTCCAGTTTCATAACAATACCCACATTGTAGTGCTGAGCACTGAAGTGCAACTGTAAGAGCATCAAACTGCAAAATGCATGTCAACATATAAATATATAAAACCTATCTCTGTTAAGTATGATTGGCTAGATGATGCATCAGCAAAGGGGTACTCCACCCAGGTAAATGGAATGTATACACAAGTCAAATATTCGAACTTAGGTTTGACAACACTGCAAGAGTAAATTTCAATACCATACTTCCAGTCTGGCCAAATCTACACTAAGGGAAAAAACAAGTTTCCGACAGTACTATGCCCACATTCCAAACTTATTCTCTCTGTAGTTTGACTCCAGTTGTCTGCTGCCACAGCAACTGGGTTGTTTCCTGGTCAATTCTCTCTCTTGAGATAAGGTTTTGTTGGAATTTTTGGCGCTATGACTTGAGTGGAGCTGTGTAACACAGGTATAAACTCTGATATACTGGAACGAATGTGGCTTTATCTTTGAACATTTTTAATTTCAGTTGTGACAACATGAGAATGTGGCCAGGATTGGGAACAGAGACAGGCAAAGGGTGACTAACACCTAAACAAAAGAGACAAGAGATCAGCACAGATTGAATGGCAGATCGCCAGTTCAACAGGGGATATCTGTGGTTGAACAGTTTAACTTTAAGAACAGATCAAGAATGCGTGGGGTTGGGAACTCTAAGAACAGATTAGAGAACAAGAATAAAATCAAAAGAAAGCGGCATTAAGATGAGATGGCACGAGGCTTTTCATTTCTTTCTTTCTCTCCCTTTCCTCTCCTCCGCCCTTTTTCACTCTCCTTTTTTCAAATGGCATCTACATAGTTGGCAGGTAGCATGCCTTGCTGGCCAGTGCGCTCCACACGGCCATACATCCAGCCTTCATCAATTTGTTGCACATCTACAATCACGTCACCTTCCACGAAGGATACCTCATCCTCATCAGCAGCAACGTAGTCATACACTGCTCTGTACCGCTTCTGTGGACACAAGAACGAAAAATACTGCTAGATTAGTTCTCTTATCGCTGTCCCGACTCCATAAAGACAAAGTTCTGTCAACAAATATTAAACGGTGGCTGATGGCAATTGTTCCCTTGCTTGGGGGGGCTGCTGCAACAGGAAACGAGGAGAATTAAGGACCTACCCCTGCATTAGATGGTGGGGCAGCAGCTGCCTGTCGGACTGGTTCAGGAACAGGGTCATAGTGATAGTTCTGAGAGGCTGCAGGGGGCTGGTAAGATGCTGAGAAAACAACACCACAGTTGTAAAAGGGAAAATAAACAGATGTATTCTTCCTCAGAAAGAAATGAGACATTTTCTCAAGCTAATTTAGAGACTATATGTCAAGAAGCCTCTCTGAGATCTGCACATCATTTTGTCTAAATCACATTACTCAACTCCTGGGCTGTGGGAGAAGTGTACAGAATTCTACAATACTGCAAGATAAGATGCGCATTTCATGCCTGTGATTATCCATCTTACAGAAACTTCCTTACAATGATTCTGTATAATGGTGTTGGGTAGTAAGGTACAACACAATTAGCAGATTACAGAGGTTATTCCATACCTATGAGAGGGGTAAAAATGATTGTCAACTATCCAAAGCAAAGCCATATTTTTCAAATCAAATGTAAAACAAATGGGCGATATTGCTGAGGATTTCCCCCCCCCCATTAAATCTTATTGTAGACCGCAGTGGCTCAGTGGGTAGAGCGCACGCCTGGGAGTGAGCTGTTGCGGGTTTGTATCCCGCTGCATAGCTCGGTAAATCCACCCATCCATCCATCCATCCATTGTCAACCGCTTAGATGAAATCGGGTCGCTGTGAAACTGGAGCCTATCTCCCGTCTCATTAGGCTAAAGGTGGGGTGCACCCTGTATAGGTCGCCAGTTTATAACAGGGCAGAGCAGTTAGGGGAACAGTGTCTTGCTCAAGGACACCTCAACACGCTTCTCTGCAGGACCAGGGATCAAACCTGCAACCTTATGATTGCCAGGCAACCGCTCTATTCACTGAGCCATGCCGCTCCTTAGCTCGGTAAATGTGAGATATTTCTGAAGTGCTTTGAGCGGTCGATAGACTAGAAAAGCGTGAAAAGGAACAAGTCTATTTCCCTTGTTAGCAGTTAATAAAATGTTAGATTATCTGTTGAACGTTTTTTGGTGTTAAGGAAGGACACGAACTGGGTCCTTGTCTGCACAGTAATATGCTTTGCCATCTAGTTTCATTCTGTGAGTTTGAATACGATGATGATTAATGATCAAGTATGTCACACTTAATACTTATAGAAGATACTAGATAAGATTGAATTGAGCTTGGGTAAGTAAGCTATGTCCCCATATTAGTCAAGATAAAATAATTGAATTGAGCTTGGGTAAGTAAGCTATGTCCCCATATTAGTCAAGTATAAGGGACTGACAATGGTTCTTTTCTGAGATTGTTCTTTTTCTCAGACAACATTTAAAACGTAAATTTAAAAAAATGTAAATGTCCCAAATACCTCGGCTCCCAAATGGATATTGTAAAGCAGTTTATTAATTTCCAATACAAGGAAGAAGGAGTTTCCTTATAGCAGGAAGTAATAAAACAATTTCATTTAATTCAAATGGTAAAGGGACATATTTTTATGTAATGTTTGTGTTCCTTAAGCTAGCTCATTACCCTGCTCACCACTAATTATATGTGTATAACAAACTAGTGTTTTTAACCAACGCACAATAACTCTTACAGACTACAACCTAGTACGCATTAATACAGTGTAAATTTAAATACACTTCAAGTAGCTGGCTATTGTTCATTTGAGAGTCAGACATCTTTGTGTGAGTATTTGTGTTGTAGACTTAATACCTGCTGTGGGGTTGCTAGGTTGAAGTTGTGGGGCCTCTCCTCCCATCCTGCTCTTCTCAAATTCCTCATGGTATTTGATCTGCAAAAAGAATGACATGCACTGTCACTTTAAATGCAAAGTAGTCAAGTTCATGAACCTCTATATAAAGTTAAAATAGAGAGCTACAAATCCTATAGAACACAACTCATCAATGGATAAACCCTTCAAAACGCAATTCATCTTCTATCCACCAGGAGTCTCTAACAATTATTCTAGCAATTTGAGGTGATGTGGATGGGTGGGGCATTTGGGCATGCTACGTGCAAAACTATGTCTGGAAGTAGCTTGAAGCTGAGAGGAAATGACTGCATGCAAAAATGCTTGTGGGAGTAACTTGATGAGGAGAGGAAATGACAAATCAGCCGGAAGTGGTGTGAGTTCAAAGGTGCAGAGCAACCCTAGCTGACACATCAATAGGCTGAGAGGAAAAGAGAATAGAGTTTTAAGACATGCCTGGGTATAAGAATTGGCGAACTAGATTAATTAAAAGTAGAACAGCAGGGTAATCCAGAGCAAAAATTAAAGAAAAATAACGAAGACCGTCATTAATAAAATTTATGATTAAATTTAAGTGAATTATCTACTTCTTTGGCACAGTGGATCATCAATCTCCATCATCGAAAGTCCGTCCTTTGAATATGACTGAGTTATAAGATAAGATGAGAGAAGATAAGATATTCCTTTATTAGTCCCCCAGGGGGAAATTACAGTGTTACAGCAGCAAGTGAAGGTATAGTAGGAGAGGCATCTAGAACATAACGTGTAACAGACAGGGAAGAAATATGTACATTATATACAGTATGGAGAGACATTGCACTCATTTTCAAATTATTTAGTATATTGATGCCGTTGCTGTACATGTGTTGGGGTTGTTCTATTGGGGGAGCAGTGCTGATTATAGAGCCTGACAGCTGTGGGAAGTAAAGACCCACGGAAACGCTCCTTCAAACACCTTGGATGCAGTAACCCATCACTAAAGGAGCTCTCCAGCCTAGTGATGTAGTCATGCATGGCGTGAGAACTTTTGCCCACCATAGATGAAAGCTTAACCATCATCCTCCCTGGTCCCACTACCTCCACAGTGTTGAGGGGGCCTCAACACTGTTAACCTCCCTCAACACTTTTTGTAACTAAAAAAAATTGGCCTGAAGTTACAGATTCATGTAGAAAGGAAATGTCCCCCTTTCCAATCTAATATAAAACCACCACAGTCAAAAACACAACATTGGTTTGTTCCTCTCTGAATGAATATACTGCGTCAGCCAGAGTGAGGAGTACATTACCAGACTGGATGGGATGACAAGAGTGTTGACCATGAGGGGACAGTGTATTGACACTCGGAAGATGAGTATTTTGAAGTGCAAAAAGGCAGTCTTGATGATTTCTTTAATGTGCTTAGTTATTGTAATTCATCATATACGCCCTTACAACCATATTGCATGCATTTTACCCCAGTAACCCCACTCTATCCTTGATGTAGGATGTCCACTGCCAGTGGAGCCTGTCCTTCTGGCATTCAAGACACAATAGCATAACTTCATCTAAAGAAGATTTCCACTACTAGTGGTGATTTTCTCCTAGCTTTTAGACAAGACAGCACTCTTGGACACCTGATTGCTAAGGCCGCCGATCTTCCCCCCTGCCTCAAATCATCCTGTTCCTACAGTGTATAAATAACAATGCATCTGGTCACTCATGGTCAGACCCTATTAACACATTGTGTGAGCTGACTGTCTTTTCAGCACTGAAACTATTGCTCTATACCTCCAACTGCTGAATAAATACACAAAGACAACCTATTGGTTGCTGCTCTTATTTTTCTCACCAGAAAATCCACAGATTTCACTGGCATGCTTATCAAGGGAAAGGATGGGATCAAACGTAACATAAACATTTTTACTCAGTGAGCACTAGGATAGGCTCCACAATGACTCTGTGACCCGATTTTAGATATGGATGGCGATAGATGGATGGACTTAACCAACATTATTTGATTATAAGACATTTGGGCAAATTAAAAAAGTAGTCTACATCAGCAACCTGTGCTAATGGCATCACAGCGCTAAATCCAACTCGAGTTGCATTAATAATAAGATATGATATTCCTATATTAGTCTCACAAGGGGAAACTTGCAGTGTTACAAATAAAATAAATAAATAAATGATTTCCCTATCAGTCCAGCAAGGGGAAATTTGGATTTCTCTGAATTTTTGATTGTATAGGAGCAGTGAGCTGCAAAATATGGGGCTCAGGTAGCAGTTAGGGGTTAAGTGTCTTGCTCAAGGACACCTCGACATGCTATATGGAGGACCGGGGATCGATCCTGCAACCTTCTGATTACCAGACAACCGCTCTACCCACTGAGCTAGAAACAAAGCAACAAAGTGGAATCAGAGCAGAGGCATTAAAAATTAGCAAGGGGATATATTATAAATATTACAAAATAAAAACAGTAAATACAGTATTTGCAGTTAAAAGCAATATGTGATGATTCAATTTTTTTTTAGAAGTGGACTAATGGCACCACCAATATCTGACAGTCCATGAGCAATTTGCCAAATTAAATTGGTGTCATGTAGCGGAATAGTGGCTTTGAATCAAAGTCAAATTTCAGTAGGTGGGGATGGGAAAGATGCACATACTGAGTTTACTTTGTCTGGGGGTAAAGAGAGACACAAGACATGGCAGAGTTAGTGTCAAAAAAAATGAAAACTCTACCAATATGGCAACATTTTAAAGAAAAAGCCAACTAAGCTGTGAGCCAAAAGACATAGCTGAGGCAACGTGCAAACACTAGACTTCTCATTTAGTGTTCATTAGCAGTTGGCAAACCAGCTTAGACAGATATCACCACCACAAACTGGACTAGAATCACTATCTCTCAGTCAGTCTCATTATGTTCCATTCAGGAATGGCTGCTGGGTCAAGTGCAACACCTCATGGTAAAATTTAGTGTACTGGTTCAGTGTTTGGCTTGATGTCAAGCCAGTTTGAAATTGGCCCAACCTTAGCTGTTATTAGCTAGGTATATTAAATAGTAAATTGACTTGTTCTTATGTAGCACTTTTCTCATCTATCAACCGACCAAAGTATTTTACAACTAATGCCTCACATTTACTGAGCCTGGGGATAAAGGTTGGATACCATTTTCTTACTTTGCCACACAACAAATAACCTAATATCTAAACAAGAAAAGTGCTTTTTCCTTTGACTTGGTGATGATTCCTGAAGAAAATGCACATGATGGCTGCATTTGCAGCTGTTGCTTCTACTGACTGACTGGCAAAGTATTGATCAAAGTGTCTTGATGCATGCTAAATAATCCAGGTAGGGAAATCCCAAAACGAGGTGAATCAGTTCAACTGGATCAGAAGTTTATTAAGGAACGTTTCGTCACCATCATGTGACGAAATGTCAAATGATGGTGTCATTTGATGATACGTCTCTCTTCACGTTTGTCCCTGTGGATGAGGCAGTTGAGGTTGTCTGTGAGAAATTACAGGACAACCTCTCCCTCAGAGACAGTGTGTCTGCTGCTGAAACTATGCCTTCAGTCTACGTACTTCACATATCAGGGGCAATACTACAGGCAGAAGCATGGGTGTGCTATGGCTTCCCCCATTTCTCCTATAGGGGCCAACTTATACATGGCGGAAGTAGAGAGGAAGGCTCTGGCTTCATATCCAGGGAATCCACCTAGCTACTGGTTCAGGTATGTGGACGACACCTGGGTTAAAATTAAATCCCAGTATGTACCACGGTTCACTGAACACATTAACTCAGTGGACGCCCACATCAAATTCACAAGGGAGGATGCGAAAGATGACGTGTTGGCTTTCCTAGACTGTGAGGTGAAGGTTGGTGTTGGGGGGCGGTTATTTTACTGTTAAACCAGTATGTACGGTTTGACTCCCACCACCCTCGGGAGCATAAACTGGGACTCATCAGGACTCTACCACCGGGGTGACAACATCCCCACTGACTCAGTGGCCGGGGAGAAAGAGAAGTTGCATATTAAACAGGCCCTGGTTAAGTGTGGTTACCCTAACTGGGCGTTTGTTAAAGCCAGGAAGCATTCCAGGCAGCGCTCCAGCCAAGTGGAGGGAGAGGAGGAGCCAAAGCATAGACCGGTAGTGATTCCGTATGTGGCGGGAGTGTTGGAACAGTTGAGACACTTATTTTCAAAACATCACGTCTCAGTTGCTTTCAAACCCCTGATACACAATGTGTCAGAGATTGGTCCATCCCAAGCATCGGGTCCCCCAGCACAAGCAGAGAAATATAGTGTACACTCAAGTCCTGGGAGGATTGCCATGACCTCTACATCAGGGAAACCAAATAGACACTGGCCAAGAAGATGGCCCAACACAGAAGACCTAACACATCATGCCAAGACCCCACAGCACATACCCATCTACAGGACAGTGGCCGCCCTTTCAAGGATGAAGATGTGCACATCCTTGATAGAGAAGAATTCTGGTTTGAATGGAGAGTCAAAGAGGCTATCTATGTGAAGAGGGAATGACCATTCCTGAACCAAGTGGGGGTCCTAAGAGAACATCTGTCACCTTCTTACAATGTTCTGATTGTAACTATTCCACAATTCTCTTTGAATAGTACACGTGGCACTCATGATAATCTATATATGGAATCAATCATAGGTCCGGGCTTTATGAAACTGTGCCGCTTATAAGGGTGGGGACGCCTGCAATCAGCGGAGACTGACAGTGTAACTTAACACTTTTTTCAAAAAATGTCATTTCCAGATTAACTGATTCAACGGATTTCCTTACCTGGATTTGTATATTTTATAACTGAAAATGGATCAAGACAACATTGCAAGATGATAAATGAGAATAAATTCCTGCCTAGCCATAGAGGTAAGCCCATGCTTTGTCCAGCCTGCTGCTTTAGAGAATACAAGAGAACTATAGTGTGTGTCAGATATGATTTACTCTATTCAGGACTTTTGTTTATAGAAATGCAGTGTCCATCATCAGAAGAAAATGAACCTTCGTCAATTCCCTAATCACAGCGTATCCAACCCGTTGGTGCATCCCTTCACTACAAGGCTTTTTTGCTTTGTGGTTTTGGGAATTCATGTGGCTTTCAGTGAAACTACTGCCATTTTGTCTTCCTTCTCATAAATAAACATGACAGTTATACTAATGAGTTTTCTTTCTGAGTGTGCTACCTAAATCCATTAAACATATTATGGTTCTGTTTTGGGAATATGAGCAACATATATCTCCCCTGATATTGGTTTGTTACTTTTCTTTTCTCTCGATATTCTTTCGCTCTTGGGTGGAAAAGCGGGGAGAGCATGGGTTACAGGCTGTTAAGTCCCTTCTTGCCCTCTATATTCTTTTGTAGAATGGCCTGAGACAAATCAATAGCCCAAGCAAAAGCATTTTTATATATGCAATTATTAAGTCATTGGCTACAGTATGCCACACTTCATTTCTTCTATGGCTGAGGCCCCTAGTACCTCAGCCCTGTCCCCGTGGGGACATTATGAGAATCATAAATAATACGAGCTAATGAGATATGAATTGATCACATGAGGAAAAGCCTGGCACTCTCAATCCATCACTCTAAATGATGTTTAACAATGGATTACCAGCCAATAATTCCTCCAATATGAGATTAAATAAAAGAGCAGGGCAGTTTTCAGCAGTCTACCACCCCTAGTGTTGCCCTCTCCTCCCAATTTCTAACGGTGGAAATAAATCTGTTCAATTACTGTACCACCAATCCATTTTTCACCACTAAGGACATTATTATTTCATTTAGAGCTTGTTCATGCATCATAGATTATTTCATTTTACTCAGTCAATACGGAGAGAGCCCCCCCCACACACACACACACACATCCACTGGGGCTTTAAGTAAAGCAGGTATTTAATGGAGTAAACTCGGCCTTGTATATAGAGTTTGCTGTAAATGGAGGAAGGATGGATGTCACCTGGCTGCAGTTAGAAGTATCAAGAACTTATATATTCTCACAAATTCATAAATTCTCACAAATACATTTTTTTTGGGGGGGGATGGTATATATTTGTTTCATTCTGTCCTCAGGCATCTGACAGATAAAAAGAAAAAGGTTCTCCTTCAAACCTGTGATCAATTGAAACAACATTAGCTGTTCCTATAAGATGATTTGGAACATCACTTCAATCCCAAGGAACAATGAGAATTGGATAACGCACATGCTCACTGGGCTCTAACTTAGCTGCAAATCATGTTATGGTTTTCAGTAAGGCCAAAGTTGTGATTGGTTATTTCTCTTTTAACTACATCAAGTCGTACCTTTGAGGGTTTGCCCGTGATGATTTGTGTTAATGTGTGTTCTTACCGCTTTCCTATGGCTCACAGACACATGCGAGGTTGAAACAAACAAACAATCCTTTGTAGTTAGAATTATATTTGGGGCTTAATCCGCCCGGATGTTGCCTGGTGTCTTTTCTAGAGCTGAAAAAAACACATCGTTCTATCTTGGCAGTTACTGCCAGGTAACATGTGTTTCTGACACATAGGTAACTCGGCTTTCAGTAAAATACTTTTGTGTGGTGCATTGGGGGGAG